>JANAVB010032937.1:0-42500 GCA_029216955.1 Iris pallida
ATTTTTAGAATATTGACAATATTTTTTTAGCTTTCAAAAATAGTTGTGATGACTTGGACTTCATGGCTTATCAGTTGACTATATATTTGTTGGATCTGCGTGCAACCTCCAGACAAGTATACCTTGCCTTCCTCTACAGTTTTATTTACATGCATTGTATTTTATTTTTCAGTTTCGATTGTTTATAGACATATGCTTTCGTATTATTTTTTTTTGAGTTGTTTTTATTGCATATAGTCGTGTTCATGTTTGGTCTTGTGGTTCACACTTGGAGTTTTTCGTCAGTACCTTGCTTGAGTCGTGTCATAGAACGAGTACGTGTAATTGAACTGCTAAACCCTTGATATTGTTTCCTTGGCACCAGAGAGTCCACTCGGGACGAGGGTATTTTTATTGATCTATTTACATCCGTGAGTCCACACTCGGGACGAGGGTGTTGACTTGACTTGCACCAAAGAGTCCACACTCGGGACGAGGGTATTTACATCAGAGAGTCTACACTCGGGACGAGGATGTTATAATTGTACCAGAGAGTCCACACTCGGGACGAGGGTGCGTTGCCGTAAACTAACCAGAGAGTCCACACTCAGGACGAGGGTTAATACTAACCAGAGAGTCCACACTCGGGACGAGGGTTAGTGCTTAGCTCAAACCCGTGAGTCCACACTCGGGATAAGGGTTTGGTTCTTCCATTGATTTCGTGTTCATTGTTCGCTCGGCAGTTCATTTACGCGTAGTTGTTCTAGTGTTCATGTGTTCGTGTTCGTGTTTGTAGTCATTTATCGTGTTCCTGTTTTCTTGTTTATTTTCTTGTGCATGATAAAACTGTTAGATAGGCATGTATATTATGTATCTTGCTATATCCTCTAAGGACCTGATGACCTCTTCAGGTTTAGCGATTGTATGGAGTTAGCTAGTAGTCCTGGATGGCGGAGGATTTGCGATTCTTGTGGGATTCAAGTATCATTATTACATTTGTTATCCTTTCGTGCTCTACATTCCTTATCACGAGTTATCCTGTTTATTGATTCAGTTTAGAGACTCTTGTTATTTTCTTTGGAGTCTCATAGGACATATATGCTAGTGGACTGCAGACCACGACCCATAGTGTTCATTCACGTTTCGTATTCTTATTGTGGATTAAGATATAGATTTGTTCTGCCATAATTTGGCAGTATACCATAGCCTTGACAGCGTTTACGTATTCGAGAGGGGCTGGAGTCCGCTTGATGCATAGCTGGCTTGCTCACGTGCTCGTGTTCGAAAAGCGGGTGCGAGTCGTGACATTGATGCCTTCTCCTCCCAGGAGCTTTCATCCCTGGCCGATCAGTTCTCACACTCCTTTGTGTTGAAGTTCCCATCAGGATGCCCCAAACTCTTCCGAGCCCAATAAGCTGTCGCGGGATGGGGACTCTCCAACGCCTACTGCGTTGCTCCTATGGATCCTAAGCGTATGCTGCTTCACCTGTCATGTGAAGAGGACCAAAAAAAGGTTTGGACGAAGAATTCCATCAGAACTGATGCCAGGCCGATAAAAATCCTTAAATGATATCTCGACTCCAACACTAAAGAGGAACCTACGATCGCCGCTATTTGGGTCATGCTCCCCAATCCTCCTTTGATCTGCTTTGTTCCATCTGCCATGAAAAGAATTGTGAGTTCCTTCGGTAAGTTCATTGCGGTTGCTGACGAAACTCGTAATCTTACTAAGGCCAACTACGCCAAGATCTGTATAGAGTTGGATATCTCTAAGGACCTTCCTAACAATATACATATCTATCTGGGGAACAAGGTACACATTCAACAGATTAATTATGATAATAGCATCTTGTATTGCAGCCATTGCCATACAAGAGGCCACTCCTCCAAACTTTACTTTAGGGCTCATCCGGAGCTCAAGTTAAAATAAAAAATTGGGCACCCCACGGCCAGCCCTCCGAACGAAGATACTATGTCTCCACTTCTTCCTCTACTGAACAACCACCTTCACTTTGAGGAAAACGGAGAGAAACTTAAAGAGCCACCAATTGAGCATCATGGGAAAGCTCCCACGAGCTCCCTTCCCAAGATAGCCAATAATACCTCCAATAAATTCGCGGTGCTCAACATGGAGACTGGGGACGGCACGCTTGTGGAGTCAAAGGATTCTGATCTAGAGTCGCCTTTTCCGACAGCTACGGCTACCGGTCCCTCTCGGCTTCTTCAGCGGCGGAGGACACATTTGATGTAGCAGCGGTGGTGGCAATTGAAGATACATCTGACAGAGAGGCGGCACTTAACATAGGACCAGCTTCCAACGCTAGCCTAGCGTCTGAAAAGATCACAGAAGCAGAAGTAGAGGCTGTAGATGCAGTGGCTCTCCAGAATATCCTGACAGACCACTATATTGACAGCTTGCCTCCCATTCAGACACTAGACCCACATTTGGGCCTAATTGTGAACTTGCCTGTTGTAGAGCAAGATGCGGCGCCTCACGACCGCTCCAATCCCGGCTGGATCATTAGGATTCTGGAACCTTCCTCGGCTGCAATGATTGCAATGCAACACCAGGCCTCAGATAGGGAAACCAAGACCAAGCTTGTGGCTTTTTTGACCAGGATCGTGATTCTACCCCTGTAGGAGAGGACGTGAAAGAGATTAGTCTTTTAACAGCTCTTGCATTTAATCCTAAGTACCATCTTGCTTTTTGCGAGAGAGTCAAGATTACAGATGAAGCTCTAGCATCCCTCCCTAACCTGCATCAAGTATTTGTCAAATTTGTTCAGAAAATGCGCGGCACGAATCCCCAAAGATGCACTCTCCGATCGGACAGTAGGAGGTAGTCCAGCTTAGGTTTGCCTCCCCTCATGCATCGGGGTTTCTTCCCCACCCATGTAGGGGCTAGGGCTCCCCCTGTAGGAACAAGGGCAATCTCTACCATTTTTTGCTTTTTCGTTTTCAAAGAAGGCAATAGCCACCACGGTCAGTGTGTGTGTGTGTGTGTGTGTGTGTGTGTGTGTGTGTGTGTGTGTGTGTGTGTGTGTGTGTGTGTGTGTGTGTGTGTGTGTGTATATATATATATATATATATATATATTGGTGGCTAAATGTCACCTTCCCATAATATCATCATGCACCGAAAAGTGTGCAAGTGCATGATGATAGTATGTGGGGTGACATGTGGCCACCTCACGGTGGCACCTCACTTCCCTTATATATATATATATATATATATATATATATATATATATATATATATATATACTAGTTGTGAAGAGAGATGCATGCGGCCCAAGTGGTCAGGAGATCGATTCCCGGTGGGAATTGATTACCCGAAGTTCATAACAACTAATAGCCTAGAGTTCATACTATGTCAATAAATTGAAACTTATTAATAGGGGTGCAACTCGGGCGGGTTGGGTCGGACTTGAGATCAACCCGAGCCCAATCCGATGAATCATAAGTCTAACCTGAGCCCAAGCTAGGCCCAACCTCAGGTTCAACATATAAAGCCCAAGAACGAGCCCAGAGGATCGGATTTGGTTCGGGTTGAACTCGGGTTGGGTCAGATATCCATTGGGTTTATCGGGCTCTAATATAATATTTGAAATAATTTTAAACAAAAGTAATATTAGATACATAATCAAATAGTAATAAAGTCATGATCATTACAAAATGTAAACTGGAATAAGATTTAGGATAAGAAGTTGAAGAGTGGGTGAAGAAATTTAGGATTTGAACCCTTTTTATTTAAGAAGTGCAATTATATATATGTAAGAAATAGTTGATAGGAAATATGGTGTAAACTAAACAGCGGCTGCTGCAGAAAAGTGGCGCTGCAGATCCTGAATTGCAGAGTGGCGCTGCCGATCCTGGAGCGCAGAAAAGTGGCGGTGCAGATCCTGGAGCGAGTATCTGCTGCGGAGTAGCAATGCCGCCCTTGACCGGAGCCACTCGTACCTCCTCGCAGCATCTGCCGAGAGCAATTCTCTAGGCATGACAAGAACCAAACTACTCAGGATATATGCTTTCCTAATGGTATCTTGTGTTCTTTCGTCCAGCACTGGTTCCACAGTGCGAAAGTTTTCGTCGCTCGCTCTTTGCAGTCTCCTCAGTTTCATCCACCTTTTGCGCGACCAACGGGGATAACGCTCGTCGACCGTCTTCATCAGCATCTGCAGCCTCTTCTCGACCGCAAAGTAGCGAACGAGTCCCGCATCCTTCGCCCTTTCCTCGACGGAATCTGTTCCAAAGTACCATCGTTCATGCGCAAGTTCGCTCGCAAGCCTCCTGGGATTGGAAGAGTAAGAAGGAACGCCGGCGTTGGAGTTGGTCATTGAATCCATATGGTTTAATCAAGCTAGCTAGCTAAGACAAATCCTTACATACGCATATATGTTTTGTTTGTTTGGACCAGGCTTTATAGACTTAACAACACAACACAACACACGGTTATATATTAATTTATTTTATGCCATATCTTACCATATTATACATGAAATATTCATCATAATTCCATAATAGCTATACTTACTTTCTTTGTTTCTCTGTGACGTGTTCATATTCCAAATATTCGCCGCATCGCCGTGTTACTTTTTCCATTATTTGTTTATTCTTCCTAATTTGTAGGGATTATATAATCATGTCTTACCATTTTAAAATTTTTGGTCGATTATCTTGGTATATCATATTTTACCATATTTTACTATTAAAATTTGTCATGCCAACTATTATGTCAGCTGCCATATCATATATCACATAATTTGGAGATGACATCACCCATATTTTTTTCGTAGACAAATAACATAACAATAATGCTTGGCAGACCGCGGTGTAAACCAACGCCAGGAAAAGAAAAAAAATGCCACGTGTCCGTCCATGTTTGGCCGGACTAAAAATGCACACGTCACCCTCCCCCGCTAATGTAGCTAATAAAGTATATATAATATACACGTGGCACGCGGTTTACACTGTGGTTTATACCGCGGTCTGTAAGGCGGGACTGATAACATAATTTTTTGACCAAAATATTATATGTTTGCATATTGATGGATGTTTAAGTTTCTAATATTATATATTTGCAAATTGATATTTCCAACAACATAGTATATTATATATACTTTAAAAATGTAGAGTCTATATTTAGATAAAACACAAAATGCTCTTGAATTAATATGAAAATTACAGATGTCGAGGAGCAGGATGGGGATTCACTGGAGAGGGTAGTAAATATATTTAGTAAAAATAGAAAATAAAAACAAGAATCAATTGCATTCATAATTGATATCACTCGAGCATTATTAGACCTTGTCATTGGCATAATATCTTTTATCCATATTGATGTCATTGATATGCCTGTACCTTCGTCAGTCAGCTTTCTAAGAAAGGATCATCCTTCCTGCAGCTTTGTGTTATGCAATTCCCTCTCAGACCTTCTTGGCGGCCATATGAATTAGACAAAGGATCTACAGAGGTAAAGTTTGCAAACATATATATATTGAACGGAATATAAAATGCTGTCTTTTCCCGTTCTTTGTTATTTGGTGAAATGTGCACATGAATGTACCGTCGTTCTTGCTAAATGCACATCCATACTGACATATTTATACTACATTCTGTTATTTAGGTTAGGATGAAGCCTAGGCAGTCAGAAGTTGAAGTTGTTTTAAGTATGGATGTGGACAGTGAATATTATGACAAGAATGTTGCTGAGCCTTTGAGGATACAGAAGCAGGTGACTACCATTTATTATTGAGTTACTTCATGGTCACAGTATTCCCATCTGAGAAGTCCATTCTAATGCTTTTTTTTATGTCAAGCATATTTCGCAAGGTTCACAGTATCGGTATCGGAATCGGTATCGGACTATTCCTATGAGTATTGGTATCGGCGATTCGGTAGTATCGGCGGTATCGTATCGGAGTATCGGATTTCTTGGTATCGGAAAACAAATAGTTATTAATAAATTATTTGCATTTAAAAACATATATTTTATACATTTAGGCATAATTTTAAGTATTTTCAGTGTTATTTATTAGTAATTTTGAAATTAAATGAAATAGTAGTCTATGTTGTACTGGGCGCTAGGCAAGGCGAGGCGACATGCCACCCGCCTCGTCTAGGCGCGCCTAGGTGCCTGCCCAGGATCCACTGCTTTGAATCAATTTTTTTTGCATTTATGCATACAATAAATATGTAGTATAACTAATAAGCAACAGCATTAAGCATATTTCGTTATATTTTAAGTTATGTCACTATATAGCTAATTCATTCTAACAGCCCTTTGGCTTAATTCATCATTTGTTCCAGAATAATTTATATGCATGAACATTTAGAGAATTCAATATGCTGTAATCTAACACCCGTGTGTTCTATCTTTGGTAGATCCTATCATCATCATCAGAAGCATCTTTTCTAAATGACTATGCTTCATCGCCAGAAGCATCTTGTGTAAATGACTATGCTGTTGGGCTGTTGATAAAAGATCAGGTAACTTTAATGTTACGTAGTTAGAACTGTTTTGTTCTTCATATTCTCTTAAGCGTCCTTTTATCTCATACGATTCTTCTTGTGATTGATGTACTTGAACCATTACTTATTACTTTAGGGAAATGATTATGTGGCAGAGCATAATAATACTTTCTTGCTGGTATTCAATTTTGATGTCTCATTAAAAAAATGTTTTACAACTATCACGTTGAAACTAATAATTCAATTTATATAAGTTTAAATTAGGCAGTATTCAAGTTATAGGTTGCATCCATATAAACTTATAAAAATAAAACAATTATAAAAATAACGTTTCAATGCAACACTTCAAAGAAGGTGCCGCAACAGAGATACTTGGAGGATTCTGAGTTACGAAAATCTAAAAAGAGTTCGTAACAGCAGCAAACGACAATAGTACTTCTAAAAAGAAGATACTAAGCGAATTGCTATAGGCAGCAGCAACTTGGATGACAGGCGATAGATGGAAGATTGCTGGGGTGAATCATCACCGTTGCTCAAAGCTTAATTCGTCCCACACGAACAGCTTCCAGGAACCAGCAAATTCGACGGAGAACTTTGGAACACTCCGCTCTTCTGACTCCTCGGATGGCAGCGAACTCCTGTGGCACTCACATAATATAGTTACATGTGCTTCTGGCTACACATTAAAGGCCTTGTGCCAGCCTGGTTTCAGTGTATAATTTTGGACATCTACAAGTTTACCCTCAAGAGACGGCCTGATATCGCTTTGTCCATACACTATAGGTGAGTTCTTTATTAAAGAGACATGGCATGAAGCGCTTTGCATTTTCCTTGCGGTGCTACGCCACTATGACATGGCTTAAAGCCGAGGCATTATCCCAACCAGAAACCTCATCGTAGTGTCATACTACTGTAGCATGAGGTCACCGCCTCTTTGTAGTGCCATACTACCCAGCATGAAGCCTTAGGCTCCCTTGCGGTGTTACGTCACAATGGCATGGCTTGCAAGGCCGAGGCTTTATCCCTAATCGGGTACCTCATCGTGGTGTCGTGCCACTGTAACATGAGGAACTCCTCCCCTTTGTAGTGCTGACTACACCCATCTTTATTTCAACATACAATACTGCCTATTTGCGGTGCTACGCCGTTGTGACTTGGCTCGCAAAGCCGAGGCTTTACCCCTTTCGGGAACCTCATGGTAGAGTCACCCCACAGTAGCAAGGAGTTTCACTCCTTGTAGTGTTACGCTACCGTGCTTCCTGTAAAGTACACCAGGCATTCACTCTACCTGAGAACCCATTAAGGCGTTTATGCCAACCTTCCTACAGGATCCGTTTTCCGCAGAAAACAACAGTAGACAATAGTGGTTATAGGTCCGTAACATCTCTATGCCCTATAGGACATGTACCCACCATTTCTGATATTCTTCTGATTAATGGTCCTCTCTTGAACCAAAATCTAGATGCCTAGTAGATTTCTCTTTGAACTAATAGCATAAAATGGTAGGATTGTAATAATACAATATCAGAATGCCTTCAAGCCAATTTTACATGTTGTGTCATCGACCAGCTGGTGCTTGAGGCCCTTGGTGAACGGATCCGCCAGGTTCTCCTGACTCCGAACATCAATCACTACAATAACACCTTTCTTGATGAGATCGTGTACTGCCATGTGCTTCAACTGCACAGTCCTCTTCTTTCCGTTGAAGAGGTCATTTGATGCCACCGCCGTAGTCGTCTGGTTGTCGCAGTATATCGGTATTGCCGGTATTTGTATCCCAACCACTGGAAGATCATACATCATGAGCTTCCGAAGCCATTCTACTTTCTCTGCTGCGGTATCAAGTGCAAAGAACTCAGATTCCATGGATGACCGCGAGAGCATACTTCTTCGACTTCCACGATATAGCAGCTCCACCCATTGTGAAAATGAATCCACCTGTGGACCTCTCGCTTCCACCTCTGAGCACCAGCTGGCATCACTGAAGCCTTCCACTACCGACGGATCTTCGCTGTAGTGCAGTGCATATGTCTGAGTCTTCTTGAGATATCTCATAACCCATTTCAAAGCTTTCCAGTGCTCAATGCCTAGGTTGCTCGTGAAACGACTCAACATTCCCACGGTAAAAGCTATGTCAGGCCTTGTGGCAGTAGTAGCATACATCAAACTCTCGATTACGCTTGCGTACTCCAGCTGCCTGACACTTTTCCTTGAATTAAGCTTCAACTTTAGATCACACATGTAAGGCGTATCGATCCCTGGAAGATCCTGATACCCATAGCGTGTGATCATCCTCTCAATATAATGAGACTGTGATAGCGCTAGTCCAGTGTCTGTCCGAATGATCTTGATCCTTAAGATCACATCAGCTTCCCCCAAGTCTTTCATACTGAACTTGCTCGAGATAAACTTCTTTGTCTTCGTGACATAGCGCATATCCGTACCTAGGATCAACAAGACGTCCACGTATAGACAAACGATCACACCTCTTTCTTTAACGAACTTTATGTAAACACACTTGTCCGTCTCACTGACCATGTAGCCATTTGACCTTATAACCTTTTCAAATTTCTCATGCCACATCTTGGGAGCCTGTTTAAGACCGTACAAGAATTTCACCAACTTACAGACTTTGTCTTCAAGACCCTTGACGATAAATCCCTCTAGCTGTTGCATGTAAATCCCTTCGGTCAACTCGCCATTTAGGAAAGTCGCTTTCACATCCATCTGATGTATCATCATCTTATGTATCGCTGCGAGAGCAATCAACATTTTGATGATGGTCATCCGGGCTACTGGAGCATACGTATCAAAGTAGTCGATCCCCTGCTTCTGAAAAAACCCCTTGGCTACCAACCTAGCCTTGAACATGTCAATAGTTTCGTCTGCTTTTATCTTCTTCTTGAAGATCCATTTGCATCCGATGGATTTAACTCCTTTAGGAAGATCAACTAACACCCAAGTATTATTTGAGGTGATGGAATCAATTTCATTGTCAATCACCTCCTTCCAGAAAACCGTGTCTCTGGTTTTCATCGCCTCATCATAGGTAAGCGGATCTGCTTCTACATGATAGATGACATAGTCATTTTCGAAGTCCTTCGGCCTCCTCACATGCTTCGCTGACTGCTCAGCGAGTTCTGGTTCAACCGTTGTTTCAACAACATCTTCTTGGACCACTTCTTCATTAAAAACTTCAGTTTTTTGTGCACCCCCATTGTTCTTCGGAATATCCGCAAGAATAATATTCTTGTGCCTTGCAAATTTGTCTTCAAAATATTCTGCGTCGCAAGATTCAATGATATGATTTGACTCACACTACAAGAAAAATACCATTTTATGACGGGTAAAAACCGTCATATATAACAATTTATGACGTTTTTTTGAAGCAGGCAACCGTCGTGAATACGGGTGTTATAAAAGTTTAAAAAAATTGTTATATATGACTTACACTTATATGACACCTTTCTATAACAAATGAGATAATTAAGTCAATTTTATATAACACTAATTTTGAAAGCGACATTAATATTATCATTATATATAACATATCTATCCGAAAGCATTATGACTAAGTTATATATACACAACGCTTGCTAAAATGGTCTGGTTCTGGAACTATTCATAAAACGTTCATGAAACGTTATAAAAAGAACTTATACATAACACTTTCTAATGTTCTGTTCTGGTTATTCACACACATATATATCACCTGTCAATGCTTATAATCCAATACATTATAAAAAGCATATTAATTTCTTGAGACAACAGAAATATGATATTTAACTAACATTTGAAATATTTCATTAAAAATATCCAAATATCACATCATACTAATTATATTTCAAACAATATCACTCTTTTTCCAACTTTTGTTTTACCAACATATCACCATTACATTTCAAAATCTAAAAATATATACATCTTTCCCTTTTAGGGATGTCGGCCTCAAAATATTGAAACATTGTATTCACTAACACCAAATAGTGACATCCCTTCAAAAGCCAACATTGTATATCCCTTCAAAAGTCAACATTGTACCCTACAAAAAAAGGTATTACAAGGAGAAGAAATGAGAAAAAGAAAATTTGGGATCTATAGAGGCATAATGAATCGAATTAACATGAAGATAAACTGAAAAACATAAAATTCATTCACATAAGTTTCTTTCAGGATGTCATTAAGGGAAGCATCTGTATCTTGATTTTTAAACTCATACCACCTTTTTAGCACTTCAAATTAATAACTGCATGATGTCTTAGAACAATCAAGTTACCAACCTAAAACTTGCAGGCATCGGATATCTTATTGAAGTAAAAAAAAAATTATTTTGCCTTTCAATAGATGAACCACGCAAATGCACATGACATTACAGAAAGATGATTTTAATACATATGAAGGAAAAGCTTGCCGTTGTTTGCTCTTGTAGAAGAAAACATATTTTTGCTGCCTTTGTTTAGACAATCCTTGGCCAAATGGGTCACTCCACCACATATCTTATAGTAACCATCCTAAAAGCAATAATATAATGTTAACATCAATACATTTGTTAATCCTTCCAAGTTGATCTAGAGAAATTAGAGAATCAACTCTCTATGATCATGGCAATAATAGTGATTTTTCAGGACTTGAAAATATTATAATGATGAAATAACTACATACTAGTCCTCACATGCAACATATAAAATGAGAAAAAGCCTACAGGCAAGTAAAAAAAGGCATCCAAATTCTAGATTGCAAACTAAAGTAGGCAACACATAAAATGAGAAGAAGCCTACAGACAACACATCCAGGCAAGTAGGCAACATAGCCTCCAAAGTATCAAGTATGAAAACAAAATTAAATAGTAAATAATAAATATATATACTATATTGGGCTCAGAGATCAGAGATGGATCACCACATCATAATGAAGAAAGTTACTGCCTACAGGCAAGTAAAGAGGCATCAGATTCCAGACTAAAGTAGGCAACACATAAAATGAGAAGAAGCCTACAGGCTACAGACAACACATCTAAGCAAGTAGGCAACATAGCCTCCAAAGTATCAAGTATGAAAACAAAATTAAATAGTAAATATATATACTATAATGGGCTCAGAGATTAGAGATGGATCACCACATCATAATGAAGAAAGTTACTGCCTACAGGCAAGTAAAGAGGCATCCAGATTCCAGATTCCAGATTCCAGTAGGCAACACATAAAATGAGAAGAAGCCGACAAACAACACATCCAGGCAAGTAGGAAACATAGCCTCCAAAGTCCAAACTCCAAAGTATCAAGTATGAAAACAAAACAGCATAGTTAAAAGAAGAAGCCTACAAGCAACATAGCCTACATGCAAGGCAAAACTATAAAAGTCCAAAGTATCTCATCAACGCCCATAAATCATAGCCTACAAGCAACATAGAATCTCCAAAGTCCAATGTATCTCATCAACGCCCATAAATCATAATAGTTATATTTATAATTTATATTAATGCAAGAAAACTTCAAAAGTATCAATATTTTAGACTGAACAGAGCTCAGAATAGGGACTGGACTGCACTGCAGTCACTGAACAGAGACCAGAATAGGAACTACACAATAGGATAAAATTTGTTCCTACAACAAAGTAATTTTGCAAAAAAAATTGTCAACACAAAATTCAGCCAGTACTATAATACTTTAAAATGAAATTATATAACTTGATTATCAAATAATAGACATGAAGCTAGACCTTATATAATGCCTAGCGATTTGAAGACAATCAATAAAACATTTCATAGACAAGTTTAATAAGCTCATGATGGTGGACACAGAAAATGATATGCACAGAATAGCTTAGAAAACATCCTAAACATGACATTAAAAATTGAGAACCTTAGAAGAAACCAACAAAAATTCAGTAATTACCTGGACTGGATACTTTCCTTGTACAAGATTTGGCCTATCATTAGGAAGCAACCATGTGAAAATTAATAGATGATCTCCAAATAAAAACTTGCAAGTGATGTGCAAATTCATTAGATTTTAAAGGCAGATACAAAAAGTTTCAAGAGGCAAACAAGCTGCAATATGTATATAAGGAAGTCTACAACCGAAAAATACCTTAAAGAAATACCAATTTACTTTGATTCAGATATCGTCCACCATGGCATTTAGAGAAGCTCCACTCACATTGAAGGGGGGTGAGGGAAGGTCTTGAAGGCAACTATTATAGATGATTGTGATATGACAGTGAGGCCCCAAAGTCAAGTATATTTTACAAATATAAGTGTCTCAAAGAAACTAGAACCCACACTCTTAGAGACCAACACTTGAACCTAATGGATTCATAAGGTGGCCATCTAAATCCGTAAAAGAAACCACGGAACAAGTAAATAATTCCTTTACTGCTATCAAAGTGATTACAATGCTTTGATGTACCTATCCAAAGAATCAATATATAGTTGAATGTTGGCCTCTACAAAAGGAATACTAGTTCCGAATTTTAGATACCATGGTCCTACAAAATTTTAAGAAATACCCTTAGAAAACTTCAAATACCAGAACTAGCCCCAATATCATGTGAAACAGAGACACATGGAATGTGTAACATGTATCCAAAAGTTACCATGGTATCTCAAAATTACCTTTTCCAGCAAGAGTTCTTCATCTTTTGAAGAGTCACTTATTTCAGAATCAAGAGAATGTGCTAATTATATAGCCTCAATAGCACATTCTCCTATAACAGCAGTTACTCTTCGAGTGCCCTTACACTACCAGAATAAGTCGTTTTAGCGACACCTAAAGACGTCGCTAAAACGACAAATTTCGTCGCTAAAAATATTTACCGACGCAATTACCGACGTTTTGGACTTGTCGCGGAAACGTAAGTTGGTAATCTTTAAAATGTCGCCGAACGTCACAAATACCGACGTTTACCAACGTATATTTACGTCGGTATATTACCGACGTCTACCGTCGTTTCATCGGTGGCTTAGCAACGTGTTTAAAGTCGCTACACGTCGATAAAATCCTGGGAATTTACCGACATTTACCGTCGTTTAAAATGTCACTAAATGTCGGTAATTCTTGGGATTATTACCGACGTGTAGCGACGCTTACCGACGGTCTCCGACGTAGAAGGACGTCGGTAAACGTTGGTACCCTGGAAAATTTTGAAGATTTACCGACGTTTACCGACGCAAACGTACGTCGGTGGTCGTCGATAAACGTCGGTAAACGTCGGTAAATCTGAAAAAAATAAAAAAATAAAATACAGAATGTCATTTTCTTCCTGCAGTTTAAAAAGATAACCATAAAGACACAGTATAACAGATATTCTTTTCTCCCTGGGTTCGCCGACCCCTTCGGTGGAACACTCAACACCGGTAAACGTAAACCACAGAAGCACATTAACATCCAATTGAAACGAATAATAACATAAACGAATAATAACATCCAAATACACCAAATAACAAAGTCTACCACCAAATAACCAAAGTCTGCACATAACCAACAAATAGAATAGGATCCAACAAATAGGATCCAAACATTCAGTCTACACAACCAATAAATATCCAAATCACAAACAAAGGATGAAACAAACACAAACAAACAGTCCTAACTAGGACTACTAGGGATCTGGTGCAGGAGGGGCACCACCGCGACGAAGGGATAATAACAACGCATACTCCTCAAGTAAAATCGATACCGATGGAGCAGGCAGTGACATCGGTGGAGTCGGTGTCGACGAAGAAGGCGGTGGAGGCGGCGGAGTCGACGACGATGAAGGCGCACCCGGTGGACCAGCACGCTCCAACGGTGTAAGTCGCTGGTTGTATGTATCCATGGTAGATAACAGTCTATCAGTGCTCTGGACCATCGAATCCGTCACCAACCTCAGCTTATCGGTCATGGTCACCTGTGCTGTCTGTAGCTCCGTCACTATGCGCTCTAACCCTCCAACGCTGCGCTCTGTCCTCTCAGTCATCTCCATGAGCTCCATAATGCCGCGGTCGAGCACATCCAATCGTGCTAGCAGCACAGGATCGTCCGTAGGGTGCTGAGACTGCTCCTCGATCCGTCGTAGCAGGTCGTCATGGAGAGACTCCATCATCTGGTAGACTCGGGCAGACTCCTGGGATGGCTGTGGACCATGCACACTAGCAGGAGATGCCCTAGAGGACTGGGTCGCAACTAGGGCGCCATAGGATCCCGTACCGTAGTACGTACCCCTATGGAGTCCACCAGCGGCGATCATCCATAGCTCGTCCGCCGACGGAGCTTGAGTTGCGAGAAAGTACCGGCCTCTCCTGCATTAGGTGCTCTAGCAGCCGCCCGTTCCCGCAGCCTCTGATACTCGGCCTAAAAAGTATGGATAGTACTCTATAATTTCTAATTTCTAATTAATGTGCTTATTATTACTAACTACATGAATATTTATTTGCATCATATTTACTAAGTTATATTAAAATTGACACGAAGTATTAAATTAAGATAACGTATTGTAATACTTACATAGGTCTGCTCGGCCCTCTCGTCAATAAGGCCTTCGCCCTTCCGATGGTTAGCCAGGAAGACGGTCACCATGTCGGCGCTACTGACCTTCCTTACCTGTAATTAAATATATTATCTTAGTAATAATTTATCGGTTTTGCATTAAAATAATATTTCTAAAAGAGAAAGACATACCAGACGACGGAAATGTTCCGTCATCGAAATCGACCCACCGTACCACTTTGAGGCATGTTGCCTCGCCGCCTTGGCCTTCTCCGACTTCTCCTTGTACCTTGGCTCATCGAATCGACCCTTCATCGCATTCCACTGATCAGGGGTGATCCAACCTTGGATCGGCTTTCCGGCACGATCACGAGCCTTCTGATCATTAATAGCGTCGCGGATTAGCTTGGCAGCGACGACAGGAAACATCTCCTCGATAAGCTCGGCCCGGTGCGGTAGATAAAAAACATATCCTAGAAGAGCGCAAACCAAATATTTATCAGTTATATATAATATGAATTAATTATATGATTCATATTAAAAGCAAATCTATTTTAACCTTGAAGCGCGTAAACCAGTAGTTCTTTCTTTCGTCTAGAGCATCAGAGTAGTTAATCCAAGCACCATCATAATTATGCCTCAGCATGTGGCCTAGGCGTCTCTGTACCTCTGGGGGACGATATCTATACAGACATATTATATTAATGAAAAAAGTTAATTTATGATAAAAACAGAAAAAAAAAATTATAAACCAAAACACCTACTTTATACCGTCGGCCCAGATCTCCATCCTCCTCTCCTCCGGAGGTGCGCACGCATCATCTGCATGATGTTGGTCGGCCGTCAGCGCGTCCTCCTCGGCCGTCGGTGCAGCCTCCGCCATCTGTTCATCCGTCTCCATCGTCGTATCATCAGTAGGAACGCTAGACGGGCGAGCACTCTCAACAGGCCTGGAACTACTCGTCCCAAGAGATATGCCATGTGACGTCGTCCCAGCAGGCCCAGCTACTGTCCGATATAGAGGAGTAATCGACGACGAGGATCCAGAGCCGGTACCAGTAGGAGGTACCGAAGGAAAACTCCGTCCTCTAGCAGTACCTGTAGGAAGTACCAGAGGATCATGACCTCGTCGTCCCCTTCGGAACGATCCGCGATGACCTGCCATACCTGATAACAGCATATGATAATACAAAAAATAATAGAGACTAGAAATATGAAAGTACAATAAATAATAGAGACTAGAAATATGAAAGTACAACAAAGACAAGATAATAACCAAGACAACATATGATGATACATTCTACAATAAACATCTAAGTCCAGATAATATATTCTAGAAGAAACATCTAAGTTCAGATAAGTATATCTCTCTCAATCATCTTCAGAATAATCATCTTGTTCGTCTTCCTTGACCTCATCTTCCTCTTCCTCCTCATCTTCAGTTTCATCTTCGACTTCGTCGGCTTCGTCTTCCTCTTCGGATAATTCTACATCTTTTACATTATGTGTCGTATAATGCGTAACTTTCGTGGAGTCCACATCGACAATATTAGTTACAAGAGGTAGCTCGTCCTCCTGGTAAGCTTTTTCGTCAACATCAAAAGTATCTCTAGCTTTAGTCTTGCATACTGCCCACCAGTCAGACTTCGTTACTCTTCGTCTCGGATAAGCTATGAAGTACACGAGCTGAGCCTGAGTTGCTAGGACAAACGGTTCGTAGCCTTGATATCTACGCTTGTAGTTTATATCCACAAGACCATGCTTGTCAATTTTCCAACCTTGATTTTCAATCGGATCGAACATTCACACTTGAACAACACGATCTTTGCAGGTTCTCTGCCATTATTATATGACAACTCCACAATCTCTCGCAAGATACCAAAGAAATCATTTCCTGGATTGACGTCTTTCTAGTTCGAAGACTTGATACACAAACAACTATTTTTCGTGGAATCAAGATCCAGGAAGCTGTCTCTGATCGCAGCATTTGTCGACTTGAACCGAAAGCCATTGACACAGTAACTTGGCCATATTTTAACAAAAGTAATTGGTCCCTTGGCAAGAGTTCTAATTAATTCAATCTCGGGTGAAATTAGACGATCGACCTGAATATCAAAGAAGAGATAATAAGTTATTTATTGCGCAGTTGCATTAGAAGAGGCCAGTAATTACCGAGCTACTTATATATTCGCTCAATCAAGAAGGAAAATGACGTCTCATTTCTTGTTCTAATTCTTCGTCTGTTAGGTAGGGTCTAACCAGCCTCAACTCATCATTATATGTGCTGGAAAACAACGAAGCAACCGCCGATTAGTACAATAATATTAGCTTATACTATTACATTGAGATGACGTAAACTCATCATTCCTTACTTACCCCTCTAGCTTCTCCACTTTATCCTCGTCGCAATTGAGTAATACATACAACTGAGCAGCCCTTAGCTCTTCGTCATTCAAATATCTCTTCTTCATTTTCCCCGAAGGCTTTCCGGACGCATTGAATACTTTCAGTATTCCATCATTAAATTCTTGATATCCGTCGTCGTTTCTCGGAGCCCTCGTTTTATTCGTAGCAACATGAGGTTTGAAATAGGAGGAGAAGAAATTTGTAATCTCCTCGAGAATATAGGCTTCACAAATAGAACCCTCGACCCGAGCCTTATTTTTCACCTTTCTTTTTAGGTGATTCAAATGTCGCTCGAATGGGTACATCCATCGATATTCGACGGGTCCACCAACACGTGCCTCGTAGGAAAGATGAATCGACAAACGCTCCATAGAGTCGAAGAATCCAGGAGGAAATACCCTCTCTAGCTTGCACAGTGTTACCGCAATGTCCTTCTCTTGCTTTTCTAGACGATCAACGAGCAATTTCTTAGAACAAAGGTCCCTGAAGAATATGCTAAGCTCCGTCAATGGATCCCAAACTGCCTGCGGTAAGAATTTCCAAAATGCAATCGGAATTAACTGCTCCATGAATACGTGACAATCATGGCTCTTCATACATGTCAGTTTGTTCTCCTTGAGGTCGACGCATCTTCTCAAGTTCGAAACATACCCATCTGGAAATTTCAGACCTTGAATCCACCTACAAAGCCTTACTTTATCCTCCTTCTCCAGTGAGAAAATTGCCTTAGGCTGCTTCAACTTTCCATTCCCGTCCTCTATCAAATGCAATGCAAGACGTCTACATATTTCTTCCAAGTCCAATCTAGCCTTTGGATTGTCTTTCGTCTCCCCTTTACGTCCATTACAGTATTAATTATGTTGTCAAACACATTCTTTTCGATATGCATGACATCAAGGTTATGTCTAATCAGATTGGTGCTCCAATATGGAAGATCCCAGAATATACTCCTCTTCGTCCAGTTATAAGTACGACCAAATCCGTCACACTTGTAGCCCGTAGCAGGCTGCTCAATAGCTCTTGGTAAATCTTTTACCTCTTTCCATATCGTGTATCCGGGCCACCTTGGCGGGGGATTAGCCTTCTCCACAACGCCAGCATGAAAAGTATTCCTATTCCTCCGGTATGGATGATCCTTCGGCAGGAATTGTCGATGACAATCGAAGAAGCACGATTTGTCTCCGTATTTCAAATGGAAAGCCTTAGTGTTGTCCATGCAATACGGACATGAAAGACGACCATGCGTGCTCCATCCAGATAATATTTCATAGGCCGGAAAGTCGTTGATGGTCCATATAAGTGCTGCCCGCATCTGGAAATTTTGTTTTCTAGATACATCGTATGTGTTGGAACCTACTTCCCAAAGATGATTCAATTCATCAATCAATGGCTGTAAATACACATCGATGTTCCTTTTCGGATTATTCGGACCTGGGATAATAACGGTGAGGAACATATACGGAGTCTTCATGCACATCCAAGGCGGTAGATTATACGGGATGACGATCACAGGCCAACACGAATATTGGGATCCCGAAAGTCCGAATGGTGTAAAACCGTCGGAGCAGAGACCCAATCTGACATTACGCGGATCAGAAGCAAAATCTGGATACTCTCGATCAAAGTGCTTCCATGCTTCTCCATCAGATGGGTGATCCAACACTCCTTCGGTATGTTCCCGCTTATGCCAACTCATATTTTCTGCAGTTTCCTTCACCATAAACAACCGCTTCAACCGCGGCGTCAACGGCAAGTAGTGCATCGAAGAGGTAGGCTTCCTGGCACCGACAGACTTTCCTCTACCACATGTCTTGTAGCGATCGACACCACAAAATTTGCAGGCATCTTCATCCTTGTCGTCTTTGTAGTACAACATGCACCCGTTGCAACAGGCATCAATTTTTTCGTATCCCATCCAGAGCGATCTAACCATCCTCTTAGACCGGTAGAAGTCTTTAGGCAACTTCGCACCCTCAGGCAATATTTCTATAAGCAACTCCATAAGACGGTTGTAGCAATCTTGCGCCATGTTAAAATCGGACTTGATGCTCAACAATCTTGTAACCACCTCCAACGGTGAATGATCCTCACAATCAGGATATAATGGAGTCCTTGCATTCTCCAGCAACTCCATGAACTGTGCAGCATCGGGGTTCGGTGCCTCCTCAGGTGCATCATGATCATCTGGATCGAAACTAGGCCCGGCCGCGTCAAAAACCATGTTCACCAACCCATCGTCGTAAGGAGCGTTGTTGTGGACATCCACATAAGGCTCGTACTCCGATACTAAAGACACAAGTTCTCCGTGCTCACTCCACTGATAGTAATTCGGCGTGAAACCCTTCGAGTATAAATGATACGTGACATCCACTTCTGGATGATATTTCAAGTTACGACATCTCACACACGGACACTTAATTTTGGTACCGTCCATGTACTGAGGGAACGCCTTGGCAAACTGCAGGAACTGGTGTACACCCTCTATGAATTCATCCCGCACACCGTACATGTCATCAGGATGACGGTTGTACATCCAATTACGATTCCGCAGATAGTAATTCAGCTCCATATCCATTTGAGGATAATTTTGTAAGATAGATACATGCACATCGTTGAAACACTTGTGAAAGTAATAGCATTTAAGGATATTCCTATTAGTATCGATATCGAAATCGTGTCCAAGTCCAATGTGCTCGTGTCCAAGTCCAATGTGCTCGTATACAATTTTTTGGATCATTTGTGTTTGTTTACTTCCTTGCTTAATTCATAAGATGTATGTTATTAACATTTCAGATATATTTCACTTTGGTTAAGATATCGGATATCCATAATCATGACTATGATGACCGAACTTTAATCATGAAGGAAGAAGGATAACTAACTCGATTTAGAAAGAATTAGTACAAAGTTGGACAAGGCTCTTCTCTTAGAGAAACATAACTACATATGAGACTTTCAAAAGGGAAATCCTTTTCAAGTGTTTCCAAAATCTCAAGTTGGGAACAGTACTTAAATACATGTTTCTCTCAGTTTAGTTTTCTCTAAAAAAACAATTTATTTTCTTTTTAGTTTAATTCATCTCAGTCTTAGTATGTATGTTCTTTCTTAAGAATTTCAGATATATATTCACTATGGTTAACTAAAATATTTAGGTATCCTCAATTTGGGATATCATTTCTAATCATGTATATTGTAAAAGGAAAGTGATTACTTTCCTATGTTTGGATGCCAAAGAAATTGAGGAGGAAAGGAAAATGATTCCCAATGGAAGGGAAATTAGGGGAGAAAGTGATTACATCCATCCCAATAGATTTAATATATATTGTTTAAATGTTATTTAGATATTAAATCCCAGATTTCTATTGGTTTAGAGATGTGTTTTTCTATGTATCATATTGTATCATATTATTTAACTATATGTATATATGTATATATATATCAATGGTTATATATATGTTATTATATATATATGTATATATATTTGTGGCTTATATATATGTATATATATGTGATATTATGTTTGTTTACATTTGTGTTCATGTTGGGTGAGAGTTCGGCCAATGGGGTGGTGAATTAGAGTTGGAATTGGTTGATATTGTGAGTGTATGTGTATTTGTTAGAGATGGAGGATTGAGAGTTTGGGGTTTTGGTTTTGTGTAGTGTGTGTATATATAGAGTTAGAGAGAGTGAGGGATTAGAGGGAGTGACTGATGGAGTGAAAAGGGGGGGACTTCACTGCTGTGAACAGCAGCATTGGAGTATATCAGTCCCTACCCAGGGGACTGATCTCTGGAGACTCAACAGTCCCCAAAGGGGACTGTTATTTAGTAGCAGCAGTAGCAGTAACTTACTGCTATTTAATAGCAGTGAGGGGGGGCAGGGGATCAACCATATCAGCCATATCAACCCATATAACACCCCCATTCCAGTCCAAGGTTGACAGCCAACTACTCCCCCATTTAGCAGCCTATAAGCACTCCAAAACCAGTCCATAATACCTGTCCTTAGCTGCCCCATAGCAGTCCATATAACCCCCAAATCTGTCCTATATTCAGCCTTCATAACAGCCCATAGACTGTCCCATAACAGTCCTTAATAGGCCCCTTAAACCTGTCCCATTTCAGTCCCTATAACTCAGCTATTTGCTGTCACAAACCACCCCATAGCACCCCTATGAGTACCGGTATTGAAATCGGTATCAGACCATTCCTATGAGTACTTTATCAAAGAAGAGACAACCCTGAAGATACCTTATAGAACAACCATTATCATCAAATACCATTCTGTTAGATACAACCTCAATATTAAGTCAATATCATTATCTGCATCCATCAATTTGGTTCAAATTTTAATGTAGGATATTATATTATATGCTTCATCAAAGCAAAAACATTATATGCTTCATCAAAGCAAGAAATAGATACACATATTCACAACTCCTGATATGAAGTGCAAAAGTATACTAAAGTTGCAAAAGTACACTCCTACTTTTCTTTAGTAAAAAATGTAAAAAGATTATTAACTCACAGAGAAAGAAGGAGAAGGGGGCTGTCGGAAAGGAGGAGGGGGAGGAGGGGTTCGACCGCCTGGGGTAGGAGGTCGACGGTCACCGGAGGAGGGGGTCGGGGGTCGACAGGGGTTGCCGTAGACGGGGGAGGAGGTCGGCGGGGTTCGCAAGACAGAGGAGGGGGTAGGGGGTCGGGGGTCGATGGTCAACGGAGGAAGGGGTCGGGGGCCACCGGAGGAGGGGGTCGGGGGGCGACGGTCACCGGTGGAGGGTGTGGGGGGTCGGGTTGGGGAGAGGGAATGGTTTGGGGGGAAAGTGAAATTTTAAGAATAAAATTTCGACCGGCTGGCTGACCTAAATAAAATTCACCAGCGACGTCTAATAAAGACGTCGCTAAACGTCGCTATATCAAAAAAATATAACGACGTAAGGAAGAAACGTCGGTAAACGTCGCTGATTAGCGACGTTTACCGACTTATCAACAACGTCATTTTTTTCTACTAAAAAAACGTCGCACGACGTCGCCAATCGTCGCTAACAGTGACGTCATGCGACGTTTTATTTCTGCGTCGCTAAAGTCCTTTACTTTAGCGACGTTTTCCATAAACGTCGCTAGTTTCGTCGGTAATTTGACTTATTTTGGTAGTGTTAGCAATTCCTTCCTGAAATAGGGAAAGCAAATGTTTTGGCTTCCTGAGTGTTGGATATATAAGTGTTTGGAACAAATGGAATAATATAATCATATTGAGAAGATTAACATCTATAAACATGTAACAACAAAGGCCAAGTTAGTGAAAAGATTGTACCTCCACATGTTCATAAAAGCAAAAGTTGGTCAAGATATTGGTGAACGAAATTAATCGGTAAAAAACAAGCTATAAAAAGAGTAACTTCAGGAATTTTTTTCTACTTGTCATAACATGTAAAATTATACTTCACACAGATGTTGCACCACCTATAAAAATATCCTAAAAGACAAGAAAATACTTATATGAAAATCTGCGGGCATTGCAACAGAACATAAATAAATTGAAGTCTATGGGCTTTGCAAATGAACAGAAATTAAGTCGACCGTTAGGGGATTATCTGAAGGCTTCGTGAACAATTTCTCCACCAGCTTGACAATTTCCTCATGCTTTACAGCACCTGCAGTAGAAATGACCTGGCTGCATAAATGCCCGAAAAAAGATTGTTCAATTTGATTGGAAGACAAATTTATACCAAATATTTATAAGGACTTCATAATAAAATTACATGCTAGCAGGGGGTGCCATTCTAGGAGCTGTGTATTGAGTTGAGATATAGTCTCGAAGGTCATCCTGAGTGATCCTCTTGATGTTCGCTTCAGGACCAAGGATCGTTCTTCCTAATGGAGTACATTGGAAGGAAGTTGCATCTAAATGGTCAAAGATGACATCTTATGTTTGTCCTTCAACCTTCAATATTGGGGTAAAATTGAGCATTTATATGTAAGCATATACTTGGTTCACAGGAACCATCTTCAAAAGTTGCAACATCTAATACATTAACTAGTAAAAAAACAATTCACAGAAGGCTCTGTCCGAATTTCTCCTCTTTTTGATTGATCTGAAACCTAAAACAAAGATTGGAACCTGCCATTATACTGCACCAAAGCAGGAGTTAAAAGGAACCTTCCAACATTTGTTGCAATAATTAGATTTTTCTTTTTTTTATTTAACAACAGTCAATAAAGTACTGAAAATGACTATAATTCTTACTGCAATTAATCACATCAATGTTAACCATAAATTGAATAAACTTACCGTTGTAAGCTTACTACTTGTGAAAGCGCACGACAATCCGACAACAAAGATGATCGACACGATGAACAGTCCAAGAAAGAGCAGATTCATCGGGTACTTCTGGTGGTAGTAATGCAACTGGAACAAAACTTAACCATCATTTACCAAAAAAATAAACAATCAAAATAAAATCCTTAAAATAACACTAAGAAAATAAAGAAAAAATAAATCATCACAGATCATACGAATGAAAGAAAGGATGACGAGGAAGATCCAGAGCAGGAACGCACGCCACTGGACACGAAGAAGTGGGAGATGGGGCTGACAACGACGACGATGGAGGCGACGACAACGGTAAGGAGGAGCTAACAGCGAGGATGGTGTCGATCTTCCTTACGAACGCCCATCGGAGCTCCCTCCAGCATCTTCGGGTACAGCAGGCACCGACCGGACTCCACGTCTCCGGCGCCTACGTCCTTTCCGTAATGAGATCTCGACCACATTATGTTCGAAATTAAAAATTAGGGTTCGAGTTCGAGGAAGTACAAAGGAAAAATTAGGGTTTGGAAAACCAAGATCTAAAGAGAGGAGGAAAAATATCACCATGGCCGTTGTAGACTCCGACGTAAGTCATCGAGGGAGAGATGAGCACCTGTCGTGGTCCTCCAGGGAGGAGTTGGCCTGGACCACGCCGATGAAGAAGTAGCCAGAGGCGTGAGGCTTCACTCCCTTCTCTTTTTCCTCATTAAAAACCCCCAAAAAAATTAGGGTTCGGGTTTTCGGGGCTGTGGTAGGAGGAAAAGAGGAGAGGAGAAGATGAGAAGGAAAATAGGGGGAGAGAGCGAGAGAGGGGGGAAAGAAAAAAGAACTGAGGGTTTTGATTTAGAGGAGGGGGTCGGGTTTGAGCGGGCATTCGAGCGGGCGCTCTAATTTTTTTACCGCTTTTTATAGCGTTTGCGTGTAACAATGTTACATATGTATGAATAATATATAACACTTGATGATATAAATCGTTATAATAGGCCAAAAACTCTTCATACCCGTTATATTATGTGTTCTTGCAAAAATTTTGTAACGTTTATAAATGAACCGTTGTAATAAACTCTTATCAAACGTTATTATAGGGTCTTTCTTATAGTGTCAATATTAAGAAATCTCCGAGCATCACTTTTCTAGGCATACCCCAAGAAGATCGTCTTTGTAGTCCTTGTCCCAAGCTTTTGAATCTTCAGATCTGGAAGCTTGACATATGCCAGACACCCCCACACTCGAATGATATTCAAGTTAGGTCTGACCTTGGACCAGAGTTTATGAGGGGTAATGTCTGAAGTTGCATGAGGTACTCTATTTAGAATAAAAGTGGCCGTCAATACAGCATCTCCCGAGTAGCACTTTGAAAGACCCGCAGTCAACAATATTGAGTTAATCATTTCTGTTAACATTTTGTTCTTCCTCTCTGCTACTACGTTTGATTGAGGAGAGTACAGAGCCGTAGTCTCATTGACAATTCCATGTTCTTTGCAGAATGATGCGAATTCATGAGACCTGTACTCTCCACCTCAATCACTTATTATTCTTTTGAGTTATTGTCCAGTCTGCCGCTCAGCTTCGGCCCTGAACTCCTTGAACTTATCGAATGCTTCGTCTTTAGCCTTCAGTAAGTAGATGAACGCATACTTTGAGAAGTCATTAATGAAGGTTATGAAATACTTCATCCCGGCCTTTGTAGAGAATTATTTGAAGTCACATATATCAAAGTGTACCAACCCCAGAAGATCTGTACTTCGATTAACCCGAGGAAAGGGTTTCCTTGTGATCTTCGTTTGAGCACAAACTTCACATTTCTCTACCTTACCCCCACATTTGGAGATAAGTCCTAAACTAGACATTCTGTATATTCGTTTACAATGAACATATCCTAGCCTATAATGCCACAACTCAAGAGTATAAGCAGAATGAGTGATTGCATTAACTATATTGGACTGATTTACAAGCTAAATTTTGAACATTCCTTCGGTAAAAAAGCTTTCCTGAAATATGTTCCCTTAATAGACATCACCATCTGGCCAGCATTGATGTCCATCCAAGGGCTTGCATTGTAGAGTAGGCCTCCCGAGATCAGGTTCTTTACGATAGCAAGTACATACTTCACACCTTGAAGCGTCAGAGACTTTCCCGAAGTCAGCTTCAAAACCACCGTCCCGATCCCGAGCTTCAGCTTGTGCCTGGTTCGCCATCATAACCACTTCAGAAGTTGGTGTATAGGTGGTTAACCACTCCTTGCTGGAGAAGACATGGCAGGTGGCTCTAGTATCTATCCACCAATCAGAGTTAGCCTCCACCGCATCGACCTGCGCAATCATAACAACAACATCAGTAATCATAGATACCTTGCTAGGCTCTTCTTGCTCTGATTGCTTGGTCTTTGCTTTGCATTCATTCTTGAAGTGGCCCTTCTTGCCATACTTGAAACAAGGCATCTGAGACTTTGCCTTCTTTTGCTTGAAGGAAGTCCCCTTCACGTTCAGATTGTTAGGATCATTCTTCTTGCTGTGGGAAGCTGTATGCTTTCCCTTTGGTTCCCTGGTATGAACTAGATTGGAGTTAGCCAATTGCTTGGACAGTGCGTCCACCTTCAGTTGAGCCCTCATCTGGTCCTCAACGTAGATTTCTTACAGAGATCGTCGAGACTGGCCTCCAACTTCTTCCTATGCATGTTTTTATAGAACTTGCTCCACCCAGCAAGGAGCTTCAAAATGATCCCTCCAACAACAAACTTGTCGGAGAGGGGCATTGCCTCGCCTTACAACTTTTGTCGCAGCTTCAGGAACTCCTTCACCTGCGACAGCATTGGCTTTTCGTCCTCAAAGAACCACTTGTGATATTTTTCAATAAAAAATATCTTGCTACGGTTCTTATCATCTTCGTACAGTTTCTCCAGAGACTCCCAAATCTCTCTCGTAACAGTCTTCTTTGAATAAGATTCGGCAAGAAAATCTTCCATAGCATTTAGGATCATAAGCCTACAAATGCTATTGTCCCTTCTCCACTTAGTCTGGTTCTTAGTAGCCGCAGAGATTGCGACTGCAGATCCAGTTTCTGGAACAGTAGGTTCCTACTCAAACAGCACGTGATCAACATCAGAGAACTGGATGTTGAGAAAAATCTTTCTTTTCCAGATTTAATAGTATTAACCGTCAAATTGTTCTAACTTAGAGAAGTTAGGATTGACTAGCGAAGCACAAAAGTTTTCCATCGTAGCAATTAAGCTTTGAGATTGTTATTGCCGGGGCACAATTTTCGATAGAAAACTGAGAAAATGAAACAATTGTAAAAATAACATTTTAACGCAACACTTCAAAGAAGGTGCGCAATAGAAATCCTTGGAGGATTCTGAGTTACAAAAATATAAAAAGAGTTCGTAACAGCAGCAAACGACAATAGTACTTCTAAAAAGAAGATACTAAGCGAATTGCTATAGGCAGCAGCAACTTGGATGACAGGCGATAGATGGATGATTTCTGGGGTGAATGATCACCGTTGCTCAAAGCTTAATTCGCCCCACACGAACAGCTTCCAGGAACCAGCAAGTTCGACGGAGAACTTTAGAACACTCCGCTCTTCTGACCCCTCGGATGGCAGCGAACTCCTGTGGCACTAAGTGGCGCAGGTACTGCTCTTCTCTGCTCTCTTTCGAACTTTGTGGAACTGTGTTGAAAACACTTGTAAACTTCTGTATATTCTGTGTGTTTTGAGAGAGAGAAGAGAGAACCTTATATAGGCCCGCGCTGTAACTGTCCAGTTAGCAGAACGTTCGGGACGTGGTAAAAATCGCTCCTGAAAGTGCTGCAACTGCTCAAATCATGCACAGACACGATCTAAGCCAACTATCGCACAGTGCGTGCCACCTACGCAACGTGCGCCACCCACACAATGCGCGCACCTTGCTAAGTGCGCCAACAAAATGCCACATTACGACTCATGAGCCCATGAGCCCGAGTCGCTAAGCCCCTACGGGGCTTAGCTCCATTGGAAATTAATTCCTAAGAGCAAAAAGCATGAATGCTTCATTGTTGATTTATCCTTTTTCCATTAGAAAAATACCCCCACATGGCACACCCATGTGCACCTCCACACCACTTGTACATCTCTAAACAAGCATAGCTATTATATAGAGATACAACTCCTTTGGCCTAGCCGATGTGGGACTAAACTTTCCAATAAAAAAGACCAAACTCTAACAAATTCATTGAGACGACACTAAAAGAAACACTAATAACATTTTTAGACGACTGTCATCTATAAAATGTTGTTGTTAATCGTAGTTGTGCTATTTTCTTCTCTCGTTGTCCAAATTATTAATTATCATATTCTCAATATTTTTAAGATAAGACTAATAGCAAATCACATCAAATTAGAATCAAAATAAATTAAAATTTGAGTGGCCATAAAGTTTATATTATACTAAATTTATTTAAATTTTGAATTTACTATATAGAATTAAAATTAACATTTGCTTCGATTTTCCATTTTAGTGGCCTATATATTGATTAAATTTCTAGATATAATAAAAGCAAACTAAACTTAATTTGTGGTGGATAGATTTGAATAAAAGCTTAAATATAAAATTTGTATATAGAATAATCATGTAAGAAAATACATTCATAACTTAAATATACAAGAACATTTTTTTTAAAATTTTACATCAAAACTAATACTTCTGTTATACATGTCCAAATACATTTTGGTTTACAAAACCAAATCCCAAATATCAAAATTTTATTTCTATTGCTTGTCTTCAAAACTCTTCTTAACAAAACTTTATTTACTAAAGTATGTTTTTAAAAACAGTCTCTCAAACGGGCCTAAGATAAGTAGTACATTAATCGTGCTTCCAATGTGAACTTTGAAACGTTTGTATTTTACGTTTTTAATATTTCTGAACAAATTAATACCTATGTATATTATGTGTTTGTTGATGGAAAAAAAATAAAGTGACTTGTATTTTTTTAATGATTGCTACGGGTGCAACTCGGACGGGTTGGATCGGACTTGAGGTCAATCCGAGCCCAATTCGATGAATCATAAGCCTAGTCCGAGCCCAAGTCCGGCCCGACCTCGGGTTCAACATATGAAGTCCAAGACCGAGCCCGGAGGATCGGGTTTGGATCGGGTTGAACTCGGGTTGGGTCGGATCCATTGGGTTTATCGGCCTCTAATATAATATTTGAAATAATTTTAAACAAAAGTAATAAGATATATAATCAAATAGCAATCAAGTCTTGATCATTACAAAATGCAAACTGGAATAAGATTTAGGATAATGAGTTGAAGAGTTTGAGTGAAGAAATTTAGGATTTGAACTTTTTATTTAAGAAGTACGATTATATATATATATATATATATATATATATATATATATATATATTGGAATAAGGGTGAATTTATTCCTCGCATGTAGCGAAAAAGGTATTACAATACATAATATCACAACTTTCTATGCCCCACATTATAATATTATGGGGCCATTACTGATACATCGAATTCTATATTATGTAGAATTCCAATAGGGGGTAGTCAAGCCCTCAAAAATACGTCTATTCCGCTCCTTCCAGATGTGCCAAACGGATGCGGCGAGACGAACTCTGGCTCTTCTGGCCCACCTCGGATCCCGGCCGCTGTGATCTCGAATCCAGCTGAGAATATTTCGGATGTCTCTATCAACCCCAACTCCTCCTCTCAGCTGCGCGCACTGCTCAGTCCAAATGTGCCAGGTCACCGGGCATACAAAGAAGAGATGCCCCATAGATTCATTCTCCTCATTACATAGCACACATTTGGCATCCGGGATCTGCATCCCAAACCTAAGGAGTCTGTCTCTCGGCATCAGTCTACCCCGTAGAAGACGGTATGTACAAAGTTGCATTTTTCGGACAACCCCCTTGCCCCAAATGAAGTCCACTTCCTCAGCCCGGTCGTGGTGGGTCCGAATCAAGTCGTAGCAGCTACGAAAGCAGAATAGGCCTGACCTGCCCCCCCCCCCCGTACCTGGGCCGGCCCAGCTCCAGGAATCCTCATGCTGGCTAGCGTCAATAGTAATAAGACGAATCTTCTCGACAAGCGGAGCAGTATATGGATATCCTTCTGGCCTTCAAACTCCATCTCTGATGATCCGACTGCATGTGAGCCCCCTGCCTGCTTCTCTGTCCAGCTGACCTCCCAATAGCTCGAGCAAGGATCTGGAACCCAACCAAGGGTCTAGCCAGAGGTCGGTAGTCGTCCTATCCTTCATGTTCCTGCAGATAGCGGTCTGAAGCACCGGTCGACACCTCAGAATGGCCTTAAACGTGACCGAGAAATTGTTGTCTATCCTGCAGGCCCAGAAGTTAGTCCTTCTTAGGTATCTGTTCGCCATCTATTTCGCCCAGAGCGACCCCCCTTGATGAATCTCCAGGCCATCTTCACACAAGCTGCCTTTTTGACCGTATGGAGAGGCCTCAACCCCACTCCTCCTTCCTCCCGAGGCCGACAAAGTTAGTCCCAGGAGATCGCATGCATCCCTCCCCTCCAGATGAAGTCAGCACATATGGCCTCCACTTTCCGAATAGTAGCCGTAGGGATCTGGATAGACTGAAGCCAGAATATCGTGATGCCCGCAACAACCGAACGCACCAACTCAATCCGTCCACCAAATGATAGACCTGCAGCTTGCCAGTCTTCCACTCTCCTCTGAGCAAAATCCACCAAGCTGTGACAATCCTGCTCTCTGGCATAATTGACCGTCAGCGGGACCCCCAGGTATTTCACTGGAAGCTCGCCTCTGTCCACTCCCAAGGCGAAGGCTCTCTCCTCCTGTTGCGTACACCGGGAGCTGAAGTAGACTCTGCTTTTCTTCCTGTTTAACTGGAGCCCAGATAGCCGCCCGAACTCCTCCATATTATCAGAGAGTGCTCTCATTCCCTGCATGGAAGGCTGGAGTAGCACCAATAAGTCGTCAGCATAGATCAGATAGGATACAACCGGACTCACCAACCGGAAGAGGGGGACGATCCTCTTGCTATGCACTGCCGTATCAATCATGCATGTAAAGTACTCCATCACCAAGGTAAAAAGATACGGGAAGAGGGGGTCACCCTGCCTCAACCCCCTGTTGCTCTTGAAGTAACCATGCGGCGTGCCCTGGATGAGGACTGAGAAAGTAGGGGAGCAAATGCACTCCCTCACCCTCGCAACTCACATCTCGTCGAACCCAATGGCAAGCATCAAGTGGCACAGGAAGTCTCGGTTGACCGTATCATAAGCTTTTCGGAGGTCAAGCTTCACACAAGCCTTTATCCTCCCAGGTTTGCTGAACTCCCTCACCATCTCATGGGCTAGCAGGCTGTGCTCCGCTATCGACCGGCCCTTGATGAACGCTGCTTGATTCTGGGACACCAATCCCTGCATAATCCCCTCCATACGCCTGCACATAAGATGAGTGATAATCTTGTAAAGAAAATTACAGCAAGCAATGGGCCAAAAATCTGCAAGTGAGGTCGCTCCCTCCTTCTTATGAACCAGCGTCAAGAATGTGTGGGTCATCTCCTTCAGAAGCCTGTCCTCCACAAAGAACTCCTGGACCACCGCCAGAACCGGGGCCTTAAGCACACCCCTGTGTCGCTTAAAGAACCCTGAAAAGAAGCCATCAGGCCCGAGAGATTTGTTGGGATTAGCCTTCATAACAATGTCTTCCACCTCCTCCATCCTCACTAGTGCCAGAAGCAGACTGTTCCAATGGCAGTACACCAGTCTCTTCGTGACAAGGGCTGGGAACGTGCTAGTGTAGTCCGTCTGCTGATATAAGTCAGTGTAAAATCTGACGGCCTGCTCCTGGATCTCCACCGGGTCCCCCACAAGACGTCCCTCAGCATTAAGAAGTCTGGGGATGTTGTTCCGGTGCTGACGGGTGCGGATCATATCGTAGAAGAATTTGGTATAGCGGTCTCCATCTTTGAGCCAGGTACATTTGGCCCTCTGTGCCGTACTAATCTCCTCCTGCAGTCTCATGGTGCTGACCTCCTCAATCAGGATCTTCTCCTTAGCCGCCAGCTCTCCGTTCAGAATATCAGCTTGGAGGGCCACCTGAGTGTCCCGAAGTTCGGCTTCCTTATCCGCCAGAGAAGTCTGCGGTCTCGTCTTTACCCACCCCCTGATGGTCCGCTTGAGCTGTTTGAGTTTGTAAACCATGCGGAACTGAGCCGTGCCCTCATGGAAGTGCTGTATCTCTTCCGTAACCACCTCCTCATATCCAGCCGACAGATACCAGCTGTTGTTATTCCGAAACGGCCTCGCCCTCAGAGTGGGTCTCTCACATAGGCCAACCCGGATATGAGAATGGTCGCTAGTACCCGCCGCAAGACCTTCCGCCACCGAGTTCGGAAAGCATCTGAACCACTCACTATTGTCCAAGGTCCGATCCAACTGACAAACAATCCGATTATGAGTAGCCTTGTTGTACCAGGTCCAAATATGTCCAGCTCGCTCCAGCCCTCGTATCCCTGACATAAGCAGACACCTCTGGAAGTCATATAAGATCGAGTCCGGAATAGGGCGACCTCCCACCTTATCTTGACGAAGCAGCATAGCATTAAAGTCCCCCATGATGAGCAGAGGGAGATGCATGTTGTCCGCCATAAGACCCAGATGCACAATGTCCTCCCACAGAGCCTCCCAGAGTCTCCGGTCATTATACCCATATACAGCACCCAGGATGAACCAGAACCCACCTTTGTTCTCGAAAGTGACACCAATGAGTTGTTCTGATTTATGGATCTGCACTCCCTCCCAGCTACCTTTGTTCCACCTAACCTAGATCCTTGCCATGTCGTAAAGATCTAAGTTGTGAATGTGATCCCAGGTTGCCGGAGTCCTACGCGAGAGCATTGCGGCCCCTCTAATCTTGGTCTCCAGCAGGATAGCAATGTCACATGTCTCTCTCCTCAGAACCCCTCCAATCTCCCTCCATCGTCCAATGGAACACCCCCTAATGTTCCATGCTAGGACCGACATCTAAATAATAGATGAGGGGTCCCCCTGGAACTCGTCTGGATCGACACTCGAGGGAAGTGTCTCATCCGCCTGATTAATGACCGCATCTACCATGGGGGAAGGAGCAAGATGGGCTTGAATCCTGCCAAGAGTAAGTGTCCAGTTAGGATTGTCTTCAGTCTGGTCATCCATATCCCTTGTCTGAGGGATATCCTCCCGTGTGGCCAAAGCGTGCCTTTTCCTGCTGCTGTATACCATGATCGCCAGGGAGGCCTCCATCACCATCTGACCACTACCAGCCGCGCTCATACCCCTGGTCACGATGGTCCTCTGAGGTCTGAACGGGACCAGTGCACCCTGCGTGCTCTCCTGTCTCTGCGGTGATCCTGACTCCAGCCTCCTATCGACCTCCATCCTTGTATCCTCCTCCATATGTCTGTCTGGCTCCATCTCTACAGGCAAGTGACTGGGGGCCGTCTCCTTTTCCGGTGCCTCCGTCTGACCCGCCTGTGGCCTAGTAGTCTCCTTCCTCTTGTATTTGCACGCACTAGTAGTGTGCCCAAAGCACTCGCAGTAAGAACACATGGGAGGGACCCAGTCATACTCCACCGCCTGAGTCAGAACCTCCCTAGACGGTACCTATTACTCAAGCATACTCGGCAGCTCCGTACCCGCCTTGATCTCCACGAAGACCCCGGCATACATCAGTCTGGTACGAAAAGTGGTGGCCTCGTCTGCTTTGATCGGCTTCCACACAAGGCTGGCAAGTCTCATGAGAAGCGAGATGCTCCAATAGTTTACTGGGAACTCAGAGAATCTGACCCAGATGGAAATAACGTTCAGTACCTCCTTTTCATACCTCAGCTCCGGCATCCACTCCTTCAATATAATGAGTCTCCCATCAAATGACCAAGGCCCTCCCTGCAGGATCCTGGACACATCCTCCGCTAATCCAAATTTGACATAATAGAACCTGTTCTCCCGAGAGAAGAATTCCATGCTACCTTTGGGTCTCCAGACACGCTCCGCATAACCCCGAATTTGGCCATAGAACGGCTTGTTCCCTAACACATACAGCACCAGGGTGTTCTTCCAGAATTCTGAAACCACCGCTATTTCTTCGGCAGAAAAATACGCCCTAAGACCTCCTCCAACCGACATCGGTGGGACAAACTCCATCAACATCGGACTTTTCGTAGTCACTGGCGTGCAGACCTCCTTCCATGACCGAGGTCTTTGCTCCTCAACGTGCGTCCTGATCGGGGGGCTCACAGGACCCGGGCCTGTCCTGTCGGTATCAGTAGCAATACCCTTAGCCTTCTCGGCCGCCGTTGCCTTTGGCCTCCAAGCCGAAGCAGAGCGCACCGTACCTCCCCTACGACGGCGGAAATCCATTATGCCAATCGAAGATCGTGGCCTCGCCCGACTCGAAACTTGGGTCTGGGCCCCTTGCCGTCCTCCAGCCCGTCGTCTCGTCACTATCTGCCAGCCTGCTTCACCAGTGTTGTCCCCCCCAGACCCGAATTCGAACACCGAAGCCGCTCCGTCCGAAGAAGACCCTCCCGTGCCGCCCGACCCCCCCTCCCCCCGCCCGTGGCGGTTCCCCTGCATCCGCCCGCTCCCCGACCCCTCCCGCCTGGGAGGGGTCCCGCCGCCGCCTCCGCCCGACCCCTCCCCTCCTGGAGGGGTCCCGCCGCCACCACCCGGCCCTCCCCACCGATCGGGGGGTCCCCCTCTTGCCGTCGCCGCCCGACCCCCCCCAGTCGGAGGGGACCCCCTGTGGCCGCCGCCGCCGCCCGACCCCCCGCCGCCGCCCGACCCCCCGCCGAACGGGGGATCCCATTGGTGCCGCTGCCGCCCGACCCTCCCCCCGATCGGGGGGGTCACCTTGATGCCACCGCCGCCACCCGACCCCCCTCCCCGATCGGGGTGGTCCCCTTGCCGCCGCCGCCGCCTCCCTTTTCTCCAACCTGAAGAACAGATGGCAACTCTAGAAGGGGGTGAATAGAGTTTATAACGATAATAACCAATTAAAAATTAAACTCTTTCACAAGCTGAAAGTAATCAGAATAAATGCGGAAATAAATAAGGAGCAAGAAAGCATACGCAAACAAAGCTGATTTTTAACCTGGTTTTCCTCGTAGAGGACTAGTCCAGGCCTGAGAACTCTAGTTCAGGATTAAATCTACTATTTGTGAAATAGTAGTTACACCCCGTACCTTTTCTTCAGAAGAGCACGTCAAGTTCTTACAAAGATCGCAGTGGCGATGCTTGGAATTTTCCAAGCGACTTCTTGAACTCTTGCACAAACTCCTAACTGAAAAATGCTGAGCACTTGAGGCTTAGGGAGCTTGTGGCCAGTAGATGAAGAAGGGTATGGCTTGTATTGAGCTTTAGAGAGAAGAGAAGAGAAGATTGGATAATTTGAAATGAGAGAAATTATGGTCTATTTGTAGGATACCAGGTAGGCAGAATTCGGCCAGAATTCTGGTTGGATCATTCAAAAATTTGGTCGTTGGATAACTTGCAACCAGCCAACCCTAAAAATTAGGGTGCTGCTTTTTAGGGGACAGAGTTCGGTCCGAACTCTGTGTGGAGGCAGAGTTCGGCCCGAACTCTGTCTCCAGATAACAGAATGGGTCATTGGTCCAATGGGCTTATTTGGATGTGTGTGGAGCTTTTGGATTTCGGGTAGGGTATAGGTTAAGTCTCAGATGCTCAGCACAACTCAGCTTACATAAGTCTAAACTCAATAAAGTTATAAAATACAGACTCAAAAATGACTTGCATTGCAAAACTGAGCTGTCGTCTGACTTGTGCTGGATGTAGTCTTCATGTGTCGTATTAAATTATTACAAGTATTATTTAGTCAATTCTATGAATATTTGGTTGACTGTGACTTTGTGTCAACAATCTCCTCCATATTGATAATTGACAAAATAATAATTGTATATTCAATATTCATACCTGGACACATTTAAGGACAAAAAGCATAGCTCCCCCGTAATCAGTGCCGAGCTTAAAAAAATAGCTCCCCCGTAAACATTGCTTTGAATCCTGTTGGCCTGATAAGAACATTCTCCCAAAAGCACAAATACAGAGACAAAAAGAATATTGAATATACCAAAATATCTCCCCCTTTTGGCATTTAGCAATTAACCATAATCAATTAAGAACTGGCAAGCACACCAAAAGATAATAGAAGAAACTGCATAGAAACTGATAAAACTACTAAATGTCTCAAGAGTCACAACTCATAATAAGTCTAATACAATCAAAGCGCATAAAAGCAACTATATCAACTAAAATCTAAAAAGCATAAATCATAAGCTAAGATCCTCAGTAGCAGCAGCAAGTAGAAGTCCATATCCATCATCGAGCTCGTGAAGGCCCAGCGTCGTCTGATGGATCAGTGAAGGAACGACGAGGGTCCACGAAGGCTGCATCCGGATCCAAGTAGCGAATAACCCAAGAGTCATCGATACGATATCCCTCACGACCAGGGTCCCGTTCCATAGGAATGGGCATGGAAGGATGGCGAGACATGGAGTACCGAATATCGTACAGCGAGTTACTGATGGCACTCATCTGCAGGGTGGTCCGGTAATCCAGCTGAGTCCAACGATCATCCTCTAAGGTGAAGCGATCGCAGAGCATAGTCTGAAGAGACTCGAGAGTGGCAGGAGGAGGAGGAGGATCCTGTCCAAGAGGAGGTGCATCGGGCTCATCGTCAGAGTGCTCAGACACGACGGGTGAGCCAACGGCTGCCTGAAGCCTTCGTGCCTTAGAGAGGAAGGCAGGGGCAGGTAAGAACTGGCACTCATCAAGTGGTATGCGAAACGCATGAAATACCATAGGAAGATACAAAGCATAAACTAAGGATCTTGGTTTCTTCCTACAATTAACCATCCAGTCCATCATGGTACGTGGAAGATTAAATGGTACATGAAGGTGATACAAGGCCGAGATTTCAAAGTAGGTGACTTCATTGGTGGATCCCGCTTTGGGTAGAATAGTGTTGAAAATAATCCGATAAAGTTCATAAAAATAGGGATTGAGATACTTGGCCAAAAGCTTACGAGGACGTGTGTTAGGGGTACACAAGTCGTCCTTGAAGCTTTCAAGTGAAGACCCATCGGGAAATTGAAACGATCGAGCTTCAACAAGCTTTTTCCATGAGTTTGGCTCTTGGAGTTCAAGGTATTCGGCCAAATCGAAATCATCAAAAAAGATGTCAATGCCCGCAACCCGTGAGACAATATGTGTATCATCATGAGTTAGGTTGCAGTAAAATATTTGAATAGCACTACGATAAATGACTGAGTTGGTGGTGACAAGTTCGTCAAGGCAAAGGTCATGAAAAAGTGAGTCATATTGAGAGAAAATAGTAAAATTGATAGGGTGACCCGCAAACACCGGACGTGTCCGAAAATCACTAAACCAATCATTAGATGCGTCGAGTGATACAAATATTCGGTCGTCAAATGTGTTTGGGTCAAGTGGACGAGGTGGGTTGAACAACGGGTGGATAGGTGGTTGTTGTTCAACGGGCAGTACAACGGGCGGTTCAACGCGAGGAGGAGCATTCGAAGAGGACGCTCCCTCGGTTCGAAGTCTCTACCCGCGATTGAACAAACGTGGAGCCATGAACCAATAAAGATAATGGAGGAATTGAAATAAGAAAAGTGTTGAGATATACCTCAAAGTGATGATGAACAATGAAGGAGAATGGTGAAAGAGGCCTTCTCCTTGAGTTTGGGGAAGAGATGAGCTCTAGAAAGGAAGAACTAGGGTTAGGGTTTTTAGAAAAAGTGTTTGGAGAAGTGGAAAAGGTGGCAATGGAGAAGAAGAGAGAGGAGAGCCCGAATATATGTGAAGGGTTCCAATTGGTCGGAACAAATATGGGCCATTGGATCTATTTATGATCAGCGGCTGAGACTGTTCCCGGTTCTGGAACAGCCAGGCCGAATTCGGCCCGAACTCTGGTTAGGACAGAGTTCGGCCCGAATTTCAGATTCTGTTGACAGAACAGAAATCAGGCTGAGAAGAAAAAAAATGGTTAAGTGTGAGAGACCAAAGAAAAAGGAAAGTGAGGACATATACAAGAAAGACTCAAGTGGAGAATGACAGAAAGTTAACTTTGAAGCAAAGTGAAGTTTGGAAAATTTGCATTTAACATGTGATAAATTAAAAATGAACCATGTAATAAACAAGGAATTATGTCATAATTCAATATTTTGAAGCTGCCATGGGTTAGCTGCAGGGGCCGAATCCCAGCTAGCGATAGTCTTGAGGACTAGTGCACCGTTTCGCTTAGGCTTTTACGCCTTGTTGTCAGAAGGACCCTTTCGGCTTGTACCCATAGCAATTTCATCATAAAAAAATTAAGACATACTCGATATTTATGCAGGTTTTTTTTAATTAATAACAGCTTCATCCAAAATTCCAAGTTCACGACAGAGAAAATTGAAGCGCTCTTCGGATAATGGTTTTGTGAAGAAATCTGCTAGCTGATGATCAGTGTCAATAAATTATAAGTTAATAGTACCATTTTGCTGATGATCACGCAAAAAGTGGTGACGTATTTCAATGTGCTTCGTGCGCGAGTGACAAATGGGGTTCTTAGTAAGATTTATAGCACTAGTATTGTCACAAAAGATTAGAATGTGCATAAAAGATAAGTTGTAGTCTTCAAGGGTTTGCTTCATCCACAGAATTTGTGCACAACAACGCCCAGCTGCGATGTATTCAGCTTCTGTTGTGGATAGTACGACAGAATTCTGCTTCTTGCTAAACCAAGAGACTAAAGCCTTTCCTAATAAATGACACGTACCGCTCGTACTTTTACGGTCGACCTTGCATCCGGCGAAATCAGCATCAGAGTAACCAATGAGGTCAAATGATGTTGACTTGGGATACCATAGGCCCACTGTAACCGTACCCTTAAGGTATCGAAAGATACGCTTAACAGCAGTCATGTGTGATTCCTTAGGATTTGCTTGATATCTAGCACACAGGCAAATGCTAAACATAATATCAGGTCGACTAGCAGTTAAATAGAGTAGACTGCCTATCATACCTCGATACTTACGTTGGTCCACGGGTTTGCCGCTTTCATTTGGTTCTAGTTTAGTTGTAGTAGCCATTGGATTGCTGATTGGTTTGACGTTGTCAAGGTCGAATTTCTTCAGCATGTCCTTTGTATACTTCGACTGACAGATGAAAGTTCCATTTGACATTTGTTTGACTTACAGTCCAAGAAAGTAGTTGAGTTCCCCCATCATGCTCATCTCAAACTCGGTCTGCATACACTTGGCAAAATCTTGACAGAGGGTTTCATCAGTAGAACCAAATATAATATCATCTACATATACTTGGACTAAGAGAATAGTGTCTTTAAAAGATTTTATAAAAAGTGTGGTATCAATTTTCCCTTTAGAAAAACCTTTCTCAAGCAAGAAATTGCTTAGCCATTCATACCAAGCTCTAGGGGCTTGTTTTAGGCCATATAGCGCTTTCTTCAGCTTGAAAACATGGTTGGGAAATTTATGATTTTTAAAGCCAGGAGGTTGTTTCACATAAACTTCCTCCTTAATAAATCCATTCAAGAAAGCACTTTTAACATCCATTTGAAATAATTTGAAATTTTAAAAATTTGCAAATGCACAAAGCATCCGAATGGATTCCAATCTAGCAACAGGAGCATACGTCTCATCGTAGTCGATACCTTCCTCTTGGTTGTATCCTTGGGCTACTAGACGAGCTTTGTTGCGTGTGACTGAACCATCTTTATTTACTTTGTTTCTAAAAACCCATTTAGTACCAATGATCGAGTGATTAGCCGGTCTAGGAACGAGTTCCCATACTTGGCTCCTCTCGAATTGGTTGAGTTCCTCTTGCATAGCAAAAATCCAAAATTCATCATTAAAAGCTTCTAAAATGTTTTTTGGCTCAATTTGTGAAATAAAGGCAGTGCTAGCAATAGAGTCTCTTAATGATGATCTAGTAGTTACTCCACGTGAAACCTCACCTATTACCAAATTTTCTGGATGTGACGGCTTGAAAGAGAATTTCTTTGGCAAGCCTTCCAGAGAATTGGTTTCGGTTGTGGTATTCATTGGAGTAGAAGTTGATGGCTCAACATCATCATCAAGAGTAGCTGCTGCACTGTTATTTTCATCAAAAGTCACATTTGTAGACTCTTCCATAATTAATGAGCGTTTGTTAAATACTCTATATCCCTTGCTCTTGGCAGCATAGCCAAGAAAAATACCATCGTCAGCTTTGGCATCAAATTTGCCTAAGTTGTCTTTGGTGTTAAGGATAAAACATCTACAACCAAAAACTCTAAAATAAAAAACATTTGGGGTTCTCCCAAACCAAAGCTCATAGGGTATTTTCTTCGTAATAGGACGAATAAGCACCCTATTTAAAATGTGGCAGGCTGTACTGACAGCTTCAGCCCAAAAGTATTTAGGAAGTGAAAACTTGTTCAACATGACTCTAGCCATATCGCCAAGAGTCCTATTCTTTCGCTCCACAACACCATTTTGTTGAGGAGTTCTTGGACAAGAAAACTCATGATCAAAACCATTAGAATCACAAAACTTTTCAAAATCTGTATTTTCGAATTCGTCTCCATGATCACTTCGGATTCGAGTAATCATGTAGCCTTTTTTGTTTTGAACTTTCTTTACAAAAATCTTAAAAACCGAAATAGCATCACTTTTATTTGTAAGAAAGAAAACCCATGTAAATCTAGAAAAATCATCAACAATGACAAAAGCGTAGAGTTTTCCACCAAGACTGGCTACTCTACTAGGGCCAAATAAATCCATATGAAGTAATTGCAAGGGTCTAGTAGTGCTTACAGAGTTTATGGAATGAAAAGAGGACTTGGTTGCCTTATTCAATTCACATTCGGCACATACCGTGTCCTTTTTGAATGTGATGTCGGGCAAGCCTCTAACTAGCTTCTTAGTCGATAGCCTGGATATAGTATCCATGTTGGCATGACCAAGACGCTGGTGCCACAGTAATCTTTCATCCTTATGAGCATATAGGCATCTACCTGCATTGTTAGTATCTCTAGACAGATAGAAAATATAAATATTATCCTCTCTTACTCCTTCAAAAGCAATGTCCCATGTTGACATATCATAAATAAAGCATTTATTTTGTCCAAAGTTAATGTCATATCCATAGTCAGCAAGATGACTAATGCTGAGCAGGTTATGCTTTAACTCGGTCACTAGGCAGACATCCTTTATTACGGAAGAGGGAGGATGACTAATAATACCATTACCTATAATATATCTTTTTAGGTTGTTACCGAAGGATACATATCCTTCTCTCTTTATCGATAGTGATGCGAAAAGATTTGAGTCTCCCGTCATATGCCGCGAGCATCCACTATCGAGAATCCACTTACTCTTAGTTGAGGAGGGAAGGTCCACCTACATCAAGAGTAGATGTGACCTTTGGTATCCAAGTTCTTGAGGGTCCTAAAAAGTTAGTTTTCGAAAATCATGCATATATCTTTCTATCTACTAATCTTCTAATTCTACATTGTGGTAAAATGTGTCCATGTAATCCACAATAAGTACATATAGCATTCCTATTTATGTTAGGAGCATACATATGATGTCTATGAGTAGAGTGATATGGAGTAGCATGATGATATGTAGAGTTAGCATGGTGATGATGTCTATATGTAGAGTGATGTGGAGCAGTATGGTGATAATGTCTATATGGAATAGCATGGTGATGATGTCTATATGGAATAGCATGGTGATGATGTCTATATGTAGAGTGATGGTGATTTTGTGCAACATAGTGATGATTGTTTCTATGTATAGCATGATGATTCTGTGACAAATGAGAATTATTTCTACGTGCATGTGGTTTGTGTGCTTTATGAAAGTGTGTGTATATTTTTTTTTTGTGCTTTATGAAAGTGTGTGTATATGTAAGCATGATTATGAGCTGTAGGTGGATGACGTGGTTGACTAGTATGAGTAGTGTCATGCTTTGTGTGTGTGTCATGTGATTGGGTTTGAGGTTGAGCAACCTGTTTTCCCAATTTAGTCTCTAATTTCTTAGAGACAGTCTGCAGTTCAGTAACCTTAGCATTCAAACCATATATCTTAGTAATAGAAATCTTGTGTCTACTCTTTTCTTCTGCAAGCTCCATGTTGAGTGCTGTGATTTCTTGTGTTTGTTGTTCAATGCGTGCTTCGGCATCATGTAAGCTTATTTTAAGCTTAGATACCTCATTTGTGACATCCGTGGGTGAAGTGTCTCTAACGTTATCAAGCAGTAAAGAAAGTCTTTGAATTTCGACTTCATAACTTTTGATCTTTTCCTTGGCATGTTTATATTTACCAATGACCTTTTTGTGATCATCAAGTAAATCGGTGAAAGCATCGCCAAGTTCATCAAAAGTGAAATCATCAAGAGTTTCGTTTGATACCTTGTCGGACGTTGCCATTAGGCACATGTTTGCAGCGTCTTGAGGAGAGTCCTTTTCTTCCTCGGAGTCACTAGCTTCGCTTTCATGCCAAATGCTTGTGTTGGCATATTTCTTTGAGGAAGCCTTCTTGTATGGTTTCTTATAGCGGTTGTTCTTCTTTAAGAATGGACAGTCTTTTCGGACGTGTCCCGTCTTCTTGCAACCGTAGCATGTTGGCTCTTCTTAGTCATTTTCTTGTGGTTCCTTCATTCTTCGGTTGAAGCAAAGGAATTTCTTGAAGTTGCGGACAAGGAGAGCTTGATCATCACCTTCCGAGTTGTCGTCATCCGTCTCTTCGGGGTCAGCCCTCCGTCGGTGAGCTTTGAGTGCGATCTCCTTAGCCTTAGGAGCAGGCTCTTCGAAGTCTTTGAA
>JANAVB010032937.1:47500-78380 GCA_029216955.1 Iris pallida
GAAAGCTCATGCGGCCACAAGCTCCAACCGCATACAGAAGCATCATGCGGCCACAAATTCCAGCCGCATACAGAAGGCTCATGCGGCCCCTATAATTTCCAGCCGCATGCAGGATGCTTATGCGACCACCAAACCCAGCCGCAGGGAGATGGCTTATGCGACATCCAATCCCAGCCGCAGGCCATCCACCCTATGCGGCTCAGGTTTAGTCTTTGACCGGCTCTCATGCGGTCCTAACCTCAGAAGCTCTCATGAGGGTGTGCCAGACTCTGTGCGACACAATTTTGACTCTTCCTACTATACACCCTCAGGTGCTAGAGCGAAGAAGTCTAGGACAGTGCGGGCTCGTCGAGCTCAGTCAGCTGTCCCAATTTCTGACCATCAGGGAGTATCGTTAACTATTACGCGGGCCTCCGATGGAAAGTTGTACAAAACTATCCGTGTCCAGCCCCCGGTGGCCGACAGACAGGGTGGTCAAGAGTCTCCCAACAATGATCAGGGGCAAGTACTTTTACTAGCCCCACGTCAGGGAGCAAACATGATACCAACACACTCGTGTGCTCGAGATCCCCGGGCCCATAAAACTAGTGTGAAGGTTGCTCGAGAAGCACTTGACTTGCGTGATGTGATCCTTCACAAGCGCAAGGAAAGAGAAGAAAGCTTGGTGTGCAGAGAGTCCTTCCATGGACATCACTGCACTCAAGTTATTGTCAACTGCTGCTGCAACAAAATAGCAGTACAAGAGGGCCGGCAGTCCGTCTTCCAACGACTGCAGCGGCCGGGACCTGTCCTAGAACAAAGCTCGGGAGACGAGGCGCTTCCTTTCACTTCCTGTAATTCTACCCAGAAGGTCCCTACCAGCAAGGGAGGGAAGAAAGTAAATGTTTCCAGCCCGACGATCTCTATTAGCACGGCTAAAAAACTCTCATCCAAGCGGTTGTCCACAACCACCATGGGAGGAGTTTATCAAGGCACCCGCTCTAAGACGAAATCTTCAACGCCTGGAGATTCGTCATCTACATCCCTGGGGGTAGCTGAAGCTGGGGGTAGCACTCCCTGGAACATCTACGACAATCCGGTGTTCCAAGAAGATGAACCAAGGGAGACAGTTCCCCCAACAGATACAACAGAACCAAACACCCTGGAAACGTCCATGGGTGCCAAGATGAAGCAACCTCCTATGCAGGGGGTAGCACTTCCTTCGAGTCCGAACCGGAGGAGAACATTCTTACATATCCCGACGACTTCTCCATTCGGGGGTATGATTCGGAGAGCACATCCTCCACAGTTCCTTCCACTGTTCCTCGTGTGAGAACAGTATTTATGAGTGAGAATGACCAGGACGGTCCCAGCGATCGCCAGTGCCTCGACACTCTTGAGGCCATACTTCATACCCTGGTCAAGTCAGTAGACGAAATTAAGGTGGCTCTACCAGCTCTCCAAGGAAGGACGCATGGCCACACAAGCTTGGGTCCCGCCGTCAATGTGGACTCAAACACAACCGCACCAACCCCGGGCGATAATCCACCCGGAATGTCGGCTTCCACTGCTGCAGAAGAGGCTAGGGAGGTGAGAAGATAAGAGGTGAGAAGAGAAGTCCAAGAGCTTCGGGCAATGTTTCACGCCCGAGAAAACTCTCAGGACCTTAGGATACGACAGCCGTATCCCGCTGCATGGAGAGATATCCCCTTCCCTCCTCGATATAAACCATTCAACATCAACCCTTATGACGGGAAGACATCTGCAAGCCGATACGTGACCTACTTTGAGGTCACAATAGATCATCTGCCACATGACGATGCCATCCTTACACGATTGTTCGTCGGGGCATTAGAGGGAGTCGCATTCGATTGGTATCGCAACTTGCCGAACAACTGCATCCACTCCTTCGCCAGCTTCAAACATATGTTCTTGGAGAGGTTCTATGAGGTGGGACAAGATGTGACCATGTCAACCCTCATGGACGTTGTCCAAGGAGAGAAGGAGCTGACAAGAAACTACATTGAGCGGTTTCGCCAAACCGCGATGAAGTTGCCCTCCGATAATCCGGACTCTTCCTTGATTGAAATTTGCCAAAAGAGGTTGCTCCCCACAATCAGCCTTTGGATGGGAGAAAGTTAATTTAAGGACTGGAAAACTTTCATCATTAGCGCCACTAGTGCAGAAGACAAGTTGAAGAAAGCTCGCCAACTGGGATTGCACATCTCGGATGCAGAAGACAAGGGCAAACGCCCTAATGCCAACAACAACAACGACGGTAATTCCTCCAACAATCGAGACAACAAGGGCAAACAGGTTATGGTGGCCGACACAGCCCCGAAGCCCGAACCGAAGCAAGCAGAAAAGCAGTGGCCGCAGATGACTTACTCCTTCGAGGATAGTCATGTCAAGCCCATTTTTGACATGCTCTTACAAGGAGACAGAATTCAGCTCCCTCCACCACGGCGTGAACCTCGACCTGCAGAGATAGAGAGCCCCAAGTACTGCCACTACCATCGCTATGTCCACCATGCTACACAAGACTGCTTCCAATTGAAGCGGTACATCTAGAACCTCATCGACTCCAAGGCCCTGGCCATTGATTTCGAGCAGGTGACAGTCGCTGCCAACATGGTGACAGTCGCTGCCGACAAGGAGACAAGACGGCATAGTACCCGTCCCCCGGGCAAAAATGGAGGTCGCTAATCTTTCACCTCCCCGAGACCAGGCTGCTGGACTGGTACCCATCACCACATCACGAGGGAAGGTCATGTGGGTCCACCCGAACTTAGTGTATGAAGTAACCCAGCCAGCATCACCCTTTACTGGCAAGAAGAAGGACGGAAAAGTCAAGTTCTGCCGAACAATCTCAGCCGACGTCGAAGAAACGACAGCTGTCGTTACCCGGTCTGGTGCACAAACTCAACCCATGCCGGGTAACTCGGCTGAAGAACGTCAGCCGGCCACCGCTGATGCCCCAGGACCTTCTCAACCTCCGCCGGCTGATAAGCCCAAGCCAAAGGAGACCCGCTTTGACAAGCCGCCCCGGAAAGACATGCCTTAGGGGCTGGAGAAACCATACAATTTTGACATTTTAGCACAGTTGGCCAACACATTGTGTTCACTCCGCAGGATATGCTTATCAAAACCAACCTACACGATCACCCTCTGTATTATACTGGATACGTCGGCGACATCAAGGTGGATCGGATGCACATTGATCCCGGTTCTTCGATAAGCATTATTCCGAAGAGCTTGCTTCACCATCTGTGCATCCCTATGCATCGGCTGACTCCTACCAGCACCGTAATTAACGGTTTCAATTCGGGGAGAAGCTATTCCATCGAAAAGATTCGCCTGAAATGCCAAATTGGCGACCTTCAGTCGGAAGTAACCTGCTATGTCATCGATGCAGACACCTCCTATAATATTCTCCTGGGGCGTCCGTGGATACATGATTATATGATTGTGCCCACCATATTGCACCAGTGCTTCAAGTACGTCGACAAACACGGCTTCGTAAAGACGGAATTTGCCGACAGCGATCCCTTTAAAGGGGTCGAATCCTACTATTCAGATTCCTGCTTGTACGAGAAATCAAAGAGGCATCTGATCAAGGAGGATGGTCAAGAGCAGACGGAGGCCATTACAGGGCCTGAGGAGCCCTTGAATCCATATCCAACCCCGCAAACCAGGCAGGACTGCACCTCTTACAGCCACTCTGCGTAGAGAAGCAACTAGTCTCCCGGTGCTCACTGCAAAAAAGGAGCAGATGACAATCCGACTGCCAAGGTCTAGCCAACGGCCGAGACCCACTACAGAGCCGCTGACAATCAGGCTGCCTAGAGCCGGTCAACAACAAACAGAAGACTCCAATCCTTCTGTTAAGCCACTGACGTTTTGTCTTTCCAGGACAAGTCGATAGCCGAGCGCTAAGCCGGGGACTGCTATTGAGCCAATAACTCCCCGTTCAATACCAAGCACTAAGCCGGGGGTCGCTAGTGCGCCAACAACTCCACGTTCAGCACCACCAATGGAGCCCCTGATGATCAAGCTGCCCAGGTCATCCTTCTAGTCTTCATTAATACAGGAGGTGGCCGAAGGAGTTAGAGCTAGCCAAGTATGTGGGTGCTCACACTGATATTCCTTCTGCTGACGATGTAATTCCTCCTGAAAAGATACCTTATTTCATCAATAAAGGGCTATCTTTGAACTACTTCGAGCTTAATAAGCTTTGTATGATGTACGCTATAGAATACGGTATAGGCGCCAACCTACATACACAAGTGACAAATGTCTATACCACGAACCAACTCACTCCTGTGGAAGACGCTTGCTTCATAGTTGAGGGAGAGGACCATCCAATCATCTTCGGCCGGAAGAATGATCCACAGCCTTTCAGGATAGAAGAAGTTGATCTCAAACCCGACACTGGGAGACTGCCCATTTACCTGTATAGCTCCCGATCCAAGTACCTCATGCAAAAACAGGGGTATGATATGGAAGCTACACCAGGCTTGAACTACGGTACTGGCCGGCGATTACCTTTGCAGTTGCCAGTCCCGGCTGGAAAACTGCGGGATTACTACAACAAGACCAGACGTGGTCTAGGCTATGTTACACCTGCAACAACTCCTGAAAGCTCAGATGAGGAATGTGACTGGCATTCACATTCGACCGGGTCACCCACTTCTGATTCAGATGTCAGCATCGGGGACGTATTCAGGCAAGTTTTGTCTGTCAATATGGCATTTGCTGACGCCTATAAAGATGACGAAGATGTACCCGAGCTTCTCGAGTTAGAGCCTTAGGTTCAACAGCTAGATGTGCAGTGGAAGAAGCGTTTCGAACAGAGAGATCCTCCTACCGAAGATGAGGTCATGCAAGTTGACCTCGGCGATGAGTCCTCTCCAAAGCCAATCTTCGTCAGTAAAAGTCTGACAGACGAAGAGCGGGAGTCGCTTTTGCAACTCGTCAGAGAGTATATTGACGTGTTTGCCTGGAGCTATGAAGACATGCCAGGGCTAAACCCCGAGGTGGTACTCCATAAGCTCAACATTCATCCGGACGCAAAGCCGGTCAAGCAATAGCAACGACGGTTCCGTCCAGATATCATGAATTCTATCGAAGCTGAGGTCAACAAACTGATAGCCAGCGGCTTCATCCATGAGGAACAGCATCCAGACTAGGTCGCCAACATAGTACCGGTCCTCAAGAAGAATGGTAAGATCCGAATCTGCATCGACTTCCAAAATCTGAACGAAGCATGTCCTAAGGATGAGTTCCCTCTTCCTATTACGGACATAATGATTGACAACACATGTGGCTTTGAGTGCATGTTGTTCATGGATGGCTTCTCAGGATACAACCAAATCAAGATGTTTCCTGATGATGAAAAGCATACAACGTTCCGAACGCCGATTGGCGTATACTGTTACACAGTCATACCCTTCGGTTTAAAGAATGCTGGCGCCACATACCAACGAGCTATGAGCGTCATCTTCAGAGATCACCTGCATAAGACTGTGGAGTGTTACGTCAATGACATCGCCGTCAAAAGCCGCTCTAAGAAAGATCATCTGCACGATCTGAGGACAGTCTTCGACCTGATGCGAGCGCACAACTTGAAGATGAATCCCACCAAATCCTTCTTGGGCGTATCTAACGGGAAATTCTTGGGTTTTATCATTACGGCCCAGGGAATCCATATAGACCCTGAGAAGACGAAGGCAATCATGGAGATGGGCCCCCCGAGAAATTTTCGAGAACTCAGAGGCCTTCAAGGGAGGCTAGCTTATATCAGGAGGTTTATCTCTAACCTCTCCGGGCGATGTCAACCATTCACCCACCTCATGAAGAAGGGCGTATCCTTCGTATGGGATGAAGAATGCCAACGTGCCTTCGACAACATTAAAGAATATCTGTCAAACCCTCCAGTCCTGGTGGCCCCGGTTGCTGGAAAGCCGTTCTTGCTTTACGTACGAGTGAAGGAGCATTCCCTCGGTGCTCTACTAGCACAGAACAATGATGCAGGACATGAACATGCCATCTATTATCTCAGCCAAATGATGATAGGGCCTGAACATAAATACACTGCCGTGGAAAAGGAATGTCTTGCCTTGGTATTCGCTATCCAGAAGACGCGACACTATGTTACAGGATAAACCAACCATGTCATATCTCGAGTTAACCCCCTCAAGGTTCTCATGACCAAGCCAGGTGCACTCAGCTCTCGCCTTGCTACTTGGGCGATATTACTGTCTCCCTACCACATGATCTTCGTCCCGCAAAAGGCTGTTAAAGGTCAAGCTCTGGCAGACTTTTTAGCAGCTCATCCAGGTTCGGAGTCAACCAGAATATATGAAGAGATCCCGGACGAAGTCGCCAATTCAAACATGGCTTCCCATGATACCGTCTGGCGAATGTTCTTCGATGGTGCTTCAAGAACCGGGCCCAAGGGTAACATCGTCGTTGGGGTCGGAGTGGTACTAATTTTTCCCTCTGGCTTGGTGATCAACCGGGCATATTCCCTTACAGAACCCTGCTCAAACAATGTGGTCGAGTACAATGCTTTGGTCATCGGCCTCCGACTTGCAAAGGAACTGGGGGTAGAGTACCTGGAAGCATATGGCGATTCACAGTTAATCGTTAACCAGATCCGGGGTTCATATGAAGTTCGCTATGAAGATATGATCCTCTATCATCAGATAGCAATCGCCATCATAACATCCCTGAAAGGATTCTTCATAGAACATGTTCCAAGACTCCGGAACATTGAAGCCGATGCCTTAGCAGGACTGGCCGCTTCTCTGGCGGTCCCAAATTATACTCACCACTTGGTGGATGTAATAGGCCATGAATTGGTCTGTCCAAATAAAAATGTCCAATTTGTCGAGAGTTATTCTGCCCTGACGGTCGACGAGACACAGGACTGGAGGCTCCCATTTATCGACTTTGCGGCCTATGACATCTTGTCAGAAAACCCGAAAGAAGCCACCTCTATCAGAAGACGTTCTCTCAGATTCTTCTACGATACTGAGACAAAAATGCTGTATCGGCGATCCTACGATGGACTACTGTTTCGGTGTCTGTCAAATACAGAGGCCAAAGAAGCGGTACGCGAAGCTCACGACGGCGTTTGTGGGGCCCATCAACCTGGCCCGAAGCTGCAAGACTGCCTTCGTCGGATGGGCTATTACTGGCCTACGATGGTGGCAGATGCGATAGACTATGCAAGAAAGTGCAAAGCTTGTCAGGTCCACGCAGATTTCATACATCAACCATCCGAGTTCCTACATCCGATGGTGGTATCCTGGCCATTTGAGGCGTGGGGAATGGATATCATTAGCCCAATCACCCCACCTTCGTCCAGAGGATACCGTTTCATACTGGCAATTATGGATTACTTCTCCAAGTGGGCGGAAGCTGTCCCGCTTGCAGAAGTAAAGACATCAAACGTGATCAGCTTTCTCAAGCATTACGTCGTCTATCGCTTTGGACTGCCTCGAAGGATCATCCATAACAATGGTCCACAGTTCGCAAGCCACACCTTCTATCGGTTTTGCGACAAACATCGGATCCAGAATGTTGTGTCAACACCCTACAACCCGGCGGCTAATGGTTTGGCGGAAGCGTTCAACAAAACTATAATCAATCTTCTCAAGAAGTTTGTGTCCTCAAACAAACGCGAATGGAATGAAAAGCTTAGCGAATGCTTATGGGCGTACCGTACTACAGCCTGGACGGCCACTGGGAACACACCATTCTCTTTGGTGTACGGAAGTGAGGCAGTTCTTCCACTGGAGACTCAAATCCCTTGCTCTATGTCGCCCTCACTTACTGACTGACGACGGATGATAATTACCGTCGCCGGCTGCAAGAGTTGGAGGCTTTAGATGAAAAGCGCCTGCTAGCTCAACAGCGAATCGAGCTTTATCAAGCCCGCATCTCTGGAGCCTTCAACAAGAAGGTTAAACTCAGAACATTCCAAGTAGGCGATCTCGTCTTGGCAGTTCGGAGGCCGATGGTTATGACTCACAAAACTGCCGACAAGTTCCAGCCAAAGTGGGAAGGCTCATTTATCATCGAGGCAGTATTCTCCAATGGTGCATAACGTCTCGCAAAGCAAAATGGAGACTTGCTTATGATGCCCATCAATGGCAAGTTCCTGAAGAAATACTATGTCTAAACGACATCCGCCGAATCAACTGGATTGTTGAGTTATGTACCCTTAGGTACCGCTGAACTTACACTCTAGTCACTCCAAATGAATCTATATTGCATCTTTTGGGTAGTAAGTCATGTATGATCATACCTCTGAACTTTCTCCCTAAAAGAACATTTTCCTTATGATCTATTACCTGCGCTTTCAGTGCATAAAAAAGGGTAACAGATCCACCAAATTCCCAAAATAGCCACGTCGATGTCACCTCTGAGTTGTTTCACTTCCATCAAAAACAAACCACCCCTTACGTAGAACTTCCACGTCCATATTTTCTCTGAGTTGTTCTATGTGCCCTTCGTGGAGTCCACTCCTGCCATGTCCTCATTACCTCTGAGTAGGAAGACTCCATTGTAAAGCCCCCATACTTACCACGTCCTCATTACCTCTGAGTAAGATTTTCTCTTGTCTTATTATTCGTACCCAAAACCAGGGTATGCCAAGGATAATAGACCCACAAATGTCCACAGTTGACCACAAATATCTACAGTTGACCACAAATGTCCACAGTTGACCACAAATGTTCGCAGTTGACTACACTAGTACATGTGCCTCTTTTCTCACAATCTCATGCCTCTGGAACCCAGCTGTTCCATGGCATTCTTTTGCCCGATACCAAGAACTTCCATACCCACCTTACCGCGGAGTTGTTATAGGTATCCCTATCAAACTTATTATCCATACCTAAAACCAAGGTATATCAAGGGTAATAGGTCCACAGAAAGTCCCCTAGTGGGGCAAACACATAATACCAAAGATGCAGTACAAGCACGACAGATAAAAGATGATGCAAACAAAATTCATTTATTTAAATCAAAAGTACTACATTTTCTAGGACCACGTCCCTTTCAAAAAGATGAAGAAAAACATAAAGAAAGAAAGGAAAAAATTGATCATGGTTCGGCGACGCATAATTCTCGGAGCCGATCCTTCAGTTTGGACGTCGACCGCTCAAATCTCAGGGTGGCCCGACGCTCAGTCTCCTGCGTCAGCTTCTCTGCATCCTCCAGATGCGCATGGGCCTGCCAGCCGTCTTCAAGCCTCTTCAGTGCATGCTCCAAGGCATCTGAGGTTCGGGTGACCTTGTCGGTTTCTCGAAAAATTAGCTCCTTGTTGTCGCACGAGGCCTGCAGCTCAGACTCCAAAGAAACCAGTTTTCTCTGAAGCTGGAGGATCTGCTCCTTGGTCTCGACTACCCCAAGAGAGGCAGCCTTTTCCTGAGCGATGCATTCCTCTCCGCTGCGGCTTAATTGATCGTACTTCAGCGACAAATCTCGAAGGTCCTTCATCAGAGCAGGCTTGGACGTCTCCCGTACCGTCCTTACCTTTTCCACGGCAGTTAGAAGGAAGGCACGCTCCTGATCTCTTGCGAAAGACAGATCAACTTGTCGTAGTCCCTGATACTGAGCCACCAGCTGATCTGCTTCTAGCAACTTGGGCTCCAAAATCTCGACTATCCCTGCCCCACTGGGAAGGGTTCTGAGAAGTTCAATCTGGCCACGAGCACACTGACGGGCCAATGCAAAAGATGTTCCTCTCTCCACGGCAGCCTCAACCCTTCGCTTCAGGTGGCGGTAGAAACTGTCAACCACATCCTTCGACGATTCATCGAGAACTTCCGAAGAAGATGGCGTCAAAGGAAGAGTAGTTGGCAGAGTTGAAGAAGATGCACCGGAACTTGATGCCCCTGCCACTAGAGAAACAAGTTCTGAGTGAAAGGACGCTTGAATAGCGGCCATCTCCTCCTCCGCAGCCCGAAGGATCCGGAGACTCGGCAGGGCAGAAAGGTTGACCCCCGGGGTTGGAGCAACATGAACTAACGAGGATGCAAGGACCATCTCTCCTCGTCCCGGTCGTTCCACTGCATGTTCTCTCGAACTCGAACCGGCAGGAGGCCCCTCGATATGAGCTGAAGAAGGAGGAGGCATATTTTTTTCCACCAGATCCCCTCCGGTGACTTCCCCTTCAACGATGTCCGTCGTCAGTGGTGAAGGAACATGACCTGTATGTCCGGAGAAACCATCGATCAGCTTAACCCGAAGGATGTGAAGATAGAGCAAATAAACCTGCTCACTGGTCAAGACTTGACTGAGCTTACCAGGAGAGGATTGCTGAAGTTGAGGATCACTCATAGCCATTGTATCCTCCTCGCCAGCGACATCTGAACCGAATGCAGCTGGTTCCTCTGCCCCAGCCGCCCCAGAGGTAGACGCAATGGGGTCAGCATCACCCTGCTGGAATTCAGCAACCTCGAGAATTGGCTCAGTAGAGCCCACATCGCCCTGGGTTGAGATATCAGCAATAGGAGAAACCTCAACCGTCGTCGGGAGAACCCTGGCGGAGATGAGCTCAGCACTCATATCACTAATTAAAGTGGCAAGAGCCGGGTCGACTTCAGAGACAGTAGCCGGCTCTCGAGAGTCCACTTCTCCTGACGCCTAAAATAAAAAGGAGAATGATCAGATCATAGTACAGAAAAAGAAAAAAGATGGTTGTAATTCGATTCACCTCCGAAATGGCATCAACATCCTCGCTTCTCTCCCGAATGATTGTCCCGCGGGGCTTGACCGCAGCCCGTTTCCAAAAGTAAGTTATGCCGCCAACAGCGGAACCACGCCTACTTCACTTTCGAGAAGGACTAGGCGCAATATGGGCCTCATCTGCCACCACATCATCGGCAGGAGGAAGAGACAAGTCATCAGCGTCATCCTCCTCGTCCACGTTGACGGACTCCGAGTCTGACACATTGACCGTGTTCCCTTTCCTTTTCCTCGTCTTGGACCCTTTCGGCTTCTCCTCCAAGCCAGTACCAACAATAAAACTGGTACTTGGGTCAAAATCATGAGGGGGCTTGTTCACCATAACATGGTACAGAGCCGTCATGTACAAAATTTGCCCTGACTCCCTAGCATCAGGCACAGAGAAGCTGGTATGGGTGTGGACAGTGTTATAGTAATACCAGGCCCTGATGCCGTCAAGGAAACTACCCTCGAAACCCAGGCAGGGGCTGGAATTGTCCAGAAACAGCTGACTGTACCCAAACTGTCGGGAGAACCGACTGGGCAAGTAAGGCTCCAGGAAGACAGAGTTGCGGGTACGATATACCAGGTGTGCAGGACGGATGTTCTGCAACCATAGGAGCATCTTATCAGACAAGAGGTGGGGGGCCAGTGCCATCAAGATTTACACCATTCACTTCTTCATCTGTAAAAGGAGGGACAGACACGAAAAAGGTGTATCGGTCCACTCTCGCCAACGCCATCCGATAGGCTGGCATAGTACTGCACTCCCAAAGCATATGACGATACTGGAAGATGAAGGCATCATCCGTAGTTATGTCGTCTTCTGGACCAGGCCTCATCAAAGACCGGCAGTACATCAACAGCCACCCCATCAGATAATGATAGGGCAGCTCAACTCATTCAAAGTCCTTCGCCGTATCATGGGCAATGACCTTGGACGAGAAAGTGCGGAGACCATGGTGTATGCTGCACACCATGGCAGGAAGAAGAGCTAGGCTGGCCCCAAAGACCAGTTTTACCGCAGGAAGGATAAAATTACGGCTGATCCTCTCAATAGAGCCAGCCCCTCCCGAGACTACGCAGTTCCATAGCCATATCATCAAAAATCCTGCCAGAAGAGCCTTCTCGGACAACTGCTGAGTATTCTGATAAAAATAAGTAAAGGAGTCAGATTGACTCCCAAATCTGTCGTCGGTGGTTTTCACCCTCTTGGCGGTTGACACCTGGTCTTGTACCTCCTCCTGGGTTCGAGGACTTCGGGGAGAAACTCGGCCTGAGGCACCGAGCTTAAAAAGGTAACTGACCCAGGCCTTCGTATGCGGAAGGTTCCCTTCCGAGCTGTCGTTCTTCTTCTTCGACATCTGCTGGCACGTGCTGTGGGGACACAGCAATTCCCGGTAGACAGCAACAAAGCCCGGGAAGCTCTGCTCCAACTCCTCGAACTTCTCGTTCGTGGGGGTATACACTTCGAAGACTTTATTCCCCCAGGGCAACCTGGAGACTTCGCGTATCTCGTAGAGAGCGAGTCCCATCTCCCCTCCCGATGTAAAGAACGTCCCTGTGCGACGATTATACATCTCAAGCAAAGCCATGAACAACTTCTTGTTTACGGGCAAACCATAACAGGTGCCCCGAATGGCATGATACAAGTCGATCTCATGCAGAAGATTCTCGTATGTCCACAAAATCTACATGGTCAAGTTGGTCCACGAAGGGATGGGGTTTATCCAATTCAGCAGCGCCAACCGACCAATGGGGTAAGATCCCTTCTGAGCAAGCTGGTTCATAAAAGTGTCAGCTTGAGATAACCTGAAGTTGGGACCCTGCACATTTAAGAAACTAGCAGGGGCCAACTCCATCACGTAGCAGCTGATCGGTGTCCTGGTCGTGACTACCGACCCCAAGTTTCTGTTATAATGAATGTCGCCCACAAACATTCCCTGCCAGCTCGGAGTCAAGGAATCCACCATCTTCCTGTCCATTGGCAGCATGTTGAACCACGACAGTGGGAAGTGATGTTCCATTTGAGGAATGTGGATCGCCACCCCGTTAGAAGAAAAGCTCCAACTTTCATATATGTCCAAAATGCTGGAGTTCTTTACAGTCAGGGCATCTCCGAAGAGAAACGCAGGTTTCAGGTGTTGGCCCCCCAATTTCCCTGAGTTCATCATGCCAGTGAGAAAGTAGAAGGACTAGTTTTTGATCTCTCTCAACCTTTCCTCAGATTCATCTTGGGGAAGTTAGTTTGACACATAATCAACTATGTGGTCGAACCTCACACCCACAGCAGATTGGGCGCGACCTACCAAGAGTTCTCCCGCAGGATTGACTGGCAACTTCATTGAAAAAAGACAAAAGAAACAGGTTAGAAGATGGCCAGAGAAAACCACTTATGCGGCTCTGATTAGGTGGGTCTTTATGCGGCACAGTTTAAAGGAGTTCATGCGGCTCTGATTAGGTGGGCCTTATACGGCACAGTTTAAAGGAGTTCATGCGGCTCTGATTAGGTGGGCCTTATGCGTCACAGTTTAAAAGAGTTCATGCAGCTCTGATTAGGTGGGCCTTATACAGCACAGTTTAAAGGAGTTCATGCGGCTCTGTTTGGTGGGGCTTCATGCGGCCCAATTTATAAAGAGCTTATGCGGCTCTGTTTGGTGGGTCTTCATGCGACCCGGTTCATAAAGTGCTTATGCGGCAACATGACGACTCTCATGCGGTTCGGACATGAGGCATACCCCATGCGGCTCGAACATGAGACGTTCATGCGGCCCATAAAGCACAGCATATGCGGATTCATCACACCGAACTTAAACAGTTCAATGAAGACGAAGAATATGCCAAAGAGAAAGGCTCCGCATAAAACATGCGTCGTAGCCGTTATGGTTAGGGTCTGAGTCCATGCAGTTTTCTCCCAACATTCTTACCGTTAATGGCAGGATGAACGTCAGGGTAAACTGGGATCGCTGACGAGGAGGCAACTCCTTTGCCCTTCGCCGCCGCACTAGAGGATGCCTTGGGAGCCATTGATGATCGAAGGAGAAGAAGAGACGACGACTAGGTCACAAAAGTTTGAAGAAAGAAGAGAGTAAAGAATCTCTCTCTTCAAAAATTACTCATATATATAGGCTGGCAAGGGCGTGTGAACCGATAGACGCTTCGGGTTGCGTGCTGCCTAGAAGATAAAGCCGACCCTTGGGATTCTATCCCCTTTCATGCAAAAAAGAATGCTCAGAATCATTAAGGCAAATCTAAATATTTAATGCCGACTCTTGGGATCCTATCCAAAAGACGGCTTTAAATCATAAACAAATCAAGAGCAATTAATGAGACGCCTACGTGGCACAAAGACCAGTCTATGCGGCCAGAGAAGCCTATGCGGCCAGAGAAGACCATGCGGCCAGAGAAGTCTATGCGGCATAAGGAGCTTATGCGGACATACCCATGCTTCTTATTCAAAGTATTTCAATTTTATAAATTAAAAGCTTTGAAGGGGGTCTTGTAGAAGCACGGAAAAGTATAGTGATTCTTATGCGGCCCAGAAACTCCATGTGGCTCAAAATTGGGGGGGGGGTCTCATGCAGCTCAAAATCCCTAAGAGCTTCATGCGGCTCAGATAGTTTTATGCGGCTCAGGAATGACCACGTGGCCTTATGCGGTTCGAAATAGGCCTAATACAGCTGGCCATCATTACTCTGTACAGCGGACCATTAATGCTCTAACACAAAGTGACAGCTCTGACATGGCTCTGACAAGATGGCTCTGACATAAAGAAGAGACGCGACATGCTCATAAAAAGACGAGAAAATCTTTGTGATAGCTGGCACAGTTTATGAATTCCAAGAAAGTTCTTTATGCGGATCGCCTGAGTGGCCTTCAAGCGGCTCAGTTATGAGATTATCCTCATGCGGCTCGGTCATGAGGTCACCCTCATGCGGCTCGGTTGTGAGGCCACCCTCATGCGGCTCGGTTGTGAGGCCACCCTCATGCGGCTCGATCATAAGGCCACCCTCATGCAGCTCGGTTGTGAGGCCACCCTCATGCGGCTCGGTCATGAGGCCACCCTCAGGCGGCTCGGTTGTGAGGCCACTCTCATGCGGCTCGGTTGTAAGGCCACCCTCATGCGGCTCGGTTGTAAGGCCACCCTCATGCGGCTCAGTTGTGAGGCCACCCTCATGCGGCTCGATTGTGAGGCCACCCTCATGCGGCTCAGATAGGGGAACAGTTCTTCATGCGGCTCACAACCTAGTGGCAGTTGGGACACGTGGCATAAGTTGACTAAGTCTTAACAACTCAGATTTATTGCAACCAACAGACCATAGCATTTCAGATTTATTTCAACCAACATAACAGTCCTGATTTATTGCAACAAACAGATCAAGATTAATCTTAACCAACTTCTCAGCAGTGGAGAAGTTAGTCTCCAACAGAGTCGCCATCGTGTTTGCCATTGATTATCAAAGAACAGAACAGTTTTATGGGAGGACTGAACTTTAATTCACAATTACAAACTCGCTCGTACAAAGAGAGCCTAGGAACAAAACCTAGGAAAATCAATCTAAGTACAATTGTTTAATTTGGATTCTGGGGGGTGACGGTAGAGGCTCGGGAAAGTGCTATCAACTCTGCCTTACTCCTTGGACGATCGAACGCAACCTCGGCTCTGGCGAAGAGATGCTCTGTGCGTATCTCTCTGTGTGTGTACAAGGGAATAGCACCTTGCTATTTATAGGAGTTTGTGATGAGTGGGATGTGCCCACATCATTGTAATTGCGACTTGAAAAGTGGGCAGTTGGGGATTGGTTAAGATTAATATTAATCTTAACCAATCCCCAACTGCCCACTTTTCAGGGCGCAATTACAATGTTGTGGCCACATCCCACTCATCACAAACTCCTATAAATAGCAAGGTGCTATTCCCTTGTACACACACAGAGAGATACGCACAGAGCACCTCTTCACCAGAGCAGAGGTTGCGTTCGATCGTCCAAGGTGTAAGGCAGAGTTGATAGCACTTTTCCGAGCCTCTACCGTCACCCCCCAGAATCCAAATTAAACAATTATACTTGATTGCTTTTCCTAGGTTTTGTTCCTAGGCTCTCTTTGTACGAGCGAGTTTGTAATTGTGAATTAAAGTTCAGTCCTCCCATAAAACTGTTCTGTTTTTGATAATCAATGACAAACATATATATATATATATATATATATATATATATATATATATATATATATATATATATATAAAAAATATATATATATATATATATATATATATATATCGGGACGCAAATGACCTCTAGTCTAGTGGTTAAGAGAGATGCATCTGGCCCGAGTGGTCAGGAGTTTGAATCCCAGTGGGAGCGATTCTAGAAATAATTTATCAAGTTCCAAAAAAAATATAAGCCCAACCCGATTTTTGTTCGGGTTTAAATATTTTAACCTGAATCCGACTATCTTCAACCCTAACCCAACCTATTAACGGGTTTATCCGATCGAGATCGGATTTAGCCGGTCCGAGTCGCACCCCTAGTACTTATAGATTCCTAAAAAGTCAACATTGCATGCTGAGAACACCAGATGTTTCACATGTTTAATGCCAAATTTCTATGTCGTAGAACCCAAATTTCTCATATATTTTCTTGTTGATATTTTATTTATCCAACCCACTAATATTTTGTTCCTTCGATGAAGTGTTGAATATGAACAAGCTCGATTTTAAGGCATTAGAAATATATGGAAGAAACTATCTAAATAGGTTTGTAGCATCTGCTACCATTATAGTATAATTAATAAAGGCTACACAATCGAAAAGTGGATATTTTGACGAAGAGTTACCGAGACAAAGTCTCAAAAGTTGTTAACCGAACCCATTATGACTCAGAAATCCTCAAGTACAGCTGAGCGTGGACTAGAAAACCCATGACCAAATTTAGAATCTTATGCAATTTATTAGATTATTTTGTGAAATAAACCTTCGAAATCTATTAAGATAACTAGTTCGTAAAGACTTCCTAGAATTACCATTTATAATTCTGATCGTAGAATTGTACGAAATTTGACCCATAGACTTCTTATAGCCTTCCTGACTCCCAATTCGAAATCCACCACCACCGTCCTCTCCCCCTCTCATTTTCCTCTCATATGCCCCCTTCCCCCATCATTTCGACTCTCTAGCAGCCCAAAAATATGATGTTACGGACTTACAATAGGATGCAGAGCGCTACTTCGTAATAACAAATTCTATCTCTCGCCACACGAAATTCGATCGACAATTTTGCGATCCGACTTCACCACTGCACTCGTGGCACATCCCTCTCCAAGTGTGGAAGAATTTGTGCGACCACGACGATGGTTGTTAGACAAAAGTCGATTGTATCAGTACGATGTGTCATGTACGTGTCCAACAACCCTTCTAACTTTCAGTTGTATCTCTCTCTTTCTTCTTGAGTTCGGTGAGGGGTTGAACCTTGCAAAGGGTTCAACAAGTTTATATTCAATCTTGTATCTTTTAATAAGTCATAAAGATTAAAATTTGTCCAGGTGACGGGTCACTGAATATATACTATGTTTGATCTGACTGGGCATTTCGTTAGCAATAATACGTTATTTTCATGAGGGTTGGCGTAGTTTTTGTTGCGATTAGTTTCAGGCTCGTGGATCAGAGGTCTTCGTAGGCGACGTTGTTCCCAACAGTTTGGTGATAGTATACTATGTTATGAATAATAATGGTGATTGCAGATGTTTAGAAGTGGTTGGTTGCACAAATGCAATGATTATATGAGAGGTCGTTTAACAAATTAATGAGACCATTTTCACATTGAAAATTTTAGTGTTAACAAATCCATTGTTATTGACAATACCAATCACATTAGAGGAGGATAATGTCACTGACGGCAAATTAATTTTGTGCAATTCCAATTTCAGACGACTTTGAGGAGACGAGCAAAGCACTAATTTCTTCTATGTCATGTCAAAACTCCTTTGTTTACAACCTTTTGTAAAGTAAAAGAAAGGAGTATTGAAAGACACATATTTTGCAATCAAACCATTGTTTTTGCCTTCCACTTATGGTATTCATGAACTAGATTTCTTGTAGGTGCTTAACATGGGCATGTCCATTAAAAGAGGCCAAAGGGGGATCAAACCCCCTTTGGTTTTTCTTGAAAAAAAAAAAATCAATAGCAAATATGCTATTTTACAAATTACAAAAATAGGTATTGTGAGGACTCGATCCATGTATCAAGTACTTTATAAAATTATTAATCATTAAGCTATCCATCCTTTGGTGATAAAAGTACATTTTTACTATATTTTTTCTTGTTTGTATTTTCATATTGAAAGTAGCCCCCCTCCGGGATCCGTACCCAGTGCTAAAGATCCATTTTTTAGCTATTTATTTTCCAAGTTTTTTACACGTCAACCTATAAGTAATTATAACTTATCGAATATCCTATTATACTTGCTACTAATTAATCTAAATAAGCAAAAGTAAAAACTATTATGAACTTATATGGAAATGGTCAGGATTGTATTGCCATTAAATGTTCAAATGGATCCCACTTCAACCTTAACCTCTTGACACCTTCCACCAACCAATTGTAATTAGGATTCGACAATAAGAACATGAACTATATGCACTGACAATATGCAACTAGGATACAAACACTATAGAGAACTAGCATGGTAGACAATATAGCATGTAAGACGTCATCACATGTAGGGCTGAGCATTATTCGGTTTAGACCCGAAACCCGAACCGATCCGAACCGAATAAGCCATTCGGGTCGGGTCAAACCCGATAAAAATCGGTTTCAGTTTTAGAAAACCTTTTAATCGGTTTTCGGGTTCGGTTAACGGATTCGGGTTCGGTTTAAAACCGAAAATCGAATAAGGGTTTGAAATTACCAAAGTACCCTCACTACTCTACCCTAACTATATAACGTAATTTTACGTTTTCTCTCTCTCCCTCAACTCATTTCTGATTTCTGAACTCTCTCTCTCTCAATTTTCTCTCGCCGCCTCCATTGGAGAGAGGAAAACCCTAGAATCTAGATCTGACTCTCTCTCCTCTCCGACTCACTCCGTCGGTCGGCCCCGACGACTCCCCGCCTCTCTTCTCAGCCTTCACCGCCTCTCTTCTCAGCCTTCACCGCTCCATTGGAGAGAGAAAAACCCTAGATCTGAACTCTCTCTCCTCTCCTCTCCGAATCTGAAGTTCAGACTTCAGATCTGAACTCTCTCTCCTCTCCGAACTCTGAAGTTCAGATCTGAACTCTCTGAAGTCTGAAATAATCACTCCGGATCTGAAGTCTCCCTCCGGATCTGAAGTCTAAACCGATTGTAAGTATTTTTAATGTATTCATTTTAATTTTTCTTAACTTTTTTCTAATTATGTTAAAATATTAAACACTAACTGGCTAGTGTTTTTTTTTGTGCAGTAAGTTGAGAAAAATGAGGGAGGGAGAGATTTGGATCCGGATTCGAAGTCTCTGGTAATAAAATTTTAGTGTTAAATTTTTTTAGTGTCATGTTATTATTTTATACTGTCATCATATATGTTAATTTAGACAGTGTCATGTTATTAATTTTAAACTGTCATCATATATGTTAATTAATTTAACAATGGGTAAAATACTTTAATTTTAAACTGTCATCATATATGTTATTAATTTTTTAGTGTCATGTTATTAATTTTAGTATTAATTTTAAACTGTCATCATATATGTTAATTAATTTAGACAGTCTAAACCATTTATTATATTTTCATTTAACAATGGGTAAAACAAAATATAACTGCATTTAATTTTCATTTGTAGTATGTTAATATGAATTTATAACTGACAGTGTCATACTGTCATGTTATAAATTTTAGACAAAATCATATGTAATTTTATAATAATTTTAGACAGATTTCATTTGTAGCATGTCATTTTAGACAGATTTAATTTGTAGCATGTCATTTTTATAATGAATTTATAACTGCATGTAATCTATAATATGAATTTATAGACAGATATGTATTATTAATATGTATTGTTATTAATATATAACTGCATGTAATTTTATAGACAGATTTCATTTGTAGACAGATTTCATTTGTAGCATGTCATTTTAGACAGATTTAATTTGTAGCATGTCATTTTTATAATGAATATATAACTGCATGTAATCTATAATATGAATTTTTACTAATATGTATTGTTATTAATATGAATTTATAATTGACAGATATTTGGTTGGGTGTTGGAGTTTTGGCTTGGATTCTTGAACTGCATACAAGTTATTATCTGTTCTTGAATCACTGTAAGAATCACTCTATCCATCTCCTTGCTATATATATATATATATATATATATATATATATATATATATATATATATATATATATATATATATATATATATATATTGTGGCTGGAATGTTTTTGCAGGCAAAATTATTGCTTAATGTGCCAGTTTGCACAAACGCTGCACTGCAATGGCCAGTTTGCCTTAAGTAGAGTGCCAGTTTGCAGGGAAAATTATTGCTTAATGTGCCAGTTTGCACAAACCACATATTTGATTTTTTTTTGTTTTATGCAATTTGATTTTGGGTTGTATGCAGTTTCGATTTTTGTTGTATGCACTTTGCACAGATAACTTGTTGTATGCGTATGCAGTTTTATGTTAACATTGATAAGAACATATGATAACTTCTGAACTATGAAGTTTGGAATTTTTAATGCAGTTTGATGTTAACATTGACAAGTGACAACTGCATCCAATTTCTCTTGTATGCTATTTGGTTTTTCTGCATAGATTTGCAGTTTATGTTTTTTGAATGCAGTTTGATTATTGGATATTACAAAAACTTGATTTTTTGTTACAAAACTATTATCTTATATGAATTTTTTTTAATGTTTAGATGTCAACTGAGGCTGAACATATTGAGATTGGGGTTGGGGCTGTAGGGGGGACAAGTTCCCAAGCTGAACCTAGTAGTTCTAAACTTAAGGTTAAAAGCAAGCGTATTAGTAAAAGAAGGGCTGTTTATTGGAGTGACTTTAAGGAATTCCATGAGAATGGAAACCCTAAAGCAGAGTGTAACTACTGCAAAAAAAAGTATTATTGTCACCCCGTAATTAATGGGACTAGCTCAGTCAGAAACCATTGGCTTATATGTCCCCTTAATCCAAAGCACAAAGGTCCCTCTCAGTCAATATTGAATATGCAAAGTGTTGGGAAAGGCAAATCAACACTAACTACTTGGCAATTTAATCAAGAAGACGTTAAGAAGGACTTGTCTTATGTCACGTCCCAGAACCAGAATACTGGAGAGCGGGGGCAGACATAGCCAGCTACGTATATTGAAATGGAAACCACCTCGATATACGGTCACGGCTGTCTAGATATGTGAGAGTTTTCTACAAGCCAACAGTCTCTTATGGTCATGAACAAGCCTAGTGTCTCAATCACCACAAGTAAGTAAGTCGCAAGATGTATGATCATCAAATATACAATAATAAGGCGTCCCAAATATTACATATTCAGCTGATCATGAAGCTAGTCGTTACAAAATGTTAGGACTAGCAAGAGTTTAGTCATACATGATCAACCCTAGGATTTGTCAATCATGTTTACAGTCCGTAGGCAGACAGTAAGTAAAAGTGCTTCGAGCTAACAGGTGCTCGTCGGCTAAACGCCTCAAAAGAATAATTTTTACAATAGAGTGAGCGAAACAAAATAGAAAACCCACTCTTGGCCCGGATTTCGTCTAGTGTTCACCATTGGGCTGGAAGCTTGGTAGATCCTCGGGAGCTGCTCCGAAATCTGGCCACACAAAACCAGCTGGGTCAACCCCAGAAAGAGCAAGTGCCACAAGGGGGCCACAAAATAAGAACAAAAGCCAGCAATCAGCACAGAAAATCTAATATTAAAACTAAAATTACGAAAATATGTCAGGATGATATACGACGAGATAACCATGGAACTATTCCGATAGCCAGGTTACAACCCGTAAACCAAACAAGGACCGGGGTTGTAATCCTTCATCTGAACAGAGCTTGGTTTCCCACCATTTATCGGCAAGATAAGTAATGTAAGTAATCAAGACAGGAAGCAATCTTGCATGGGATCAAGACATGACTAGACTGGTTATACCTCATTCAATCAATCACGGCCAAGCAGATCCTACGGCTTACTACTTTAACTAACTAGGGTTATCACAGGCCTAATTACTAACAAGATGCAGTGAGATTGTTCTACAGCCACAAGCCCTGCAGACCATCCAGGTTATCCAGGACGAAAGATTAGGGTTGAATTCAGGTGGGTACATCGTCCAGGAGACGCATGTACCCTTAGGTGACTTAGAGGGTGCAACACCTGACAGTGTGCTGGAAATGCGCCCTACTCGACGGCAGGCTATAAATCCCTGGAGCGCCCAGGTAACGAGATTGCCTGTAGCTGTGTCATCTCTTCATGACTACTGTGTTATTCTAGTTATTAGCCTTAATCCATTTTAGAAGGTACTCCTGACCGTGGTACTCAGGAGTCCCATCCTAGACATGATGTAAGACTGGACAAGTGGATTAACAGGCAAGCAAGAAAGAACCACCCACGGTGTCAAGGCAAGTCAAGTTAATCAGCCGTCGCAACAGCATTAAGATAACTCATGTCAGGGTACTTGTCAGGAGTGCGCCACGACGGGCCATTATCATGTCAGGTTGGTCATGTCAGGAGTGCACCACTACGGGTCACTGTCGTGTTATACAAGTTTCTTGTCATACCAAGTCATGTACAATAGTCATTCCAAACATATTAAGTAAAATCAAGTTCATGACAAAAGGCGTAAGGATATAAAATGGGCGTAAAATATCTAATAAAATATCAAAATTCAGGACAATAGAAGGGTCAAGCTTAAAGAAATAAGACCAAAACTCCAAGAGCCAATAGGTTAAGCAAGGGGTCGGGGGAGCAGCGTACGAAAAAGTCACGCACGCTGAGAGCAGCGTAGGTGAAAAGTCACGCACGCTACAGAGAGCAGCGTAGGTGAAAAGTCACGCACGCTTCAGAGAGCAGCGTAGGTGAAAAGTCACGCACGCTACAGAGAGCAGCGTAGGTGAAAAGTCACGCACGCTTCAGAGAGCAGTGTAGGTGAAAAGTCACGCACGCTACAGAGAGCAGCGTAGGTGAAAAGTCACGCACACTTCAGAGAGTAGTGTAGGTGAAAAGTCACGCACGCTTCAGAGAGCAGCGTAGGTGAAAAGTCACGCACGCTACAGAGAGCAGCGTAGGTGAAAAGTCATGTACGCTACAGAGAGCAGCGTAGGTGAAAAGTCACGCACGCTACAGAGAGCAGCGTAGGTGAAAAGTCACGCACGCTTCAGAGAGCAGCGTAGGTGAAAAGTCACGCACGCTACAGAGAGCAGCGTAGGTGAAAAGTCACGCACGCTACAGAGAGCAGCGTAGGTGAAAAGTCACGCACGCTCAAGGAGTCACGCTTCCAACAGGAAGCGTACTCAAGTCTGCGTACGCAGCGCTAAAGAGCGCGAGCAGCTCAGTGTGCGTAAGCTAAACAGCTCTGCACACTGCTCACTGTCTTCTCCAAACAGCAAGGACACCATGGATGAACCCAAAGCTTCAAAGCATCACAACTTGGCCATCCGAACTCCAAATCCGGATTTCCAAGGCTCCAACTGGAGTGAAACTGAATGTTCTTCTACTTGGAAACACCAAAACCCATGAAAATCCAACTTAAAGAGATCAAACCATGCAAAATCCGAAAATAGAAATAACTTAGATCTAGAGCAAAGGAGACTTCAAATCACAAAACACCAAGAACTAATATTGATCACCATATCCTAAACTAGCAAATGGTCAAAGAAAAGAGGGTTCTCATGTAGTGGCAACATGCACTTGCCTAGGGTTGGGAGAGTTGTGGAGGAAGGAGAAGAAGAAGAAGAAGGAAATAAATGGTGGTTATGAGGAGAGAGAGTGGTAGGTAGGGATATAAAGAGGGGGAGTTATGGTGGGTTGAGGGGTAGCATAGGCTAAGGTGATCCAACACATAAACCGAACCAGACCAACCCAATAAAACCGAGCCATGAGAAAACCCAAATACGAGAAATACCGAAATTCCACAAGTTTGAGAAAAATAAAAATACATGCCAAAAATCCAGATACGAGTATAAATACGAAATACGGGAAAAATACGAGAAATACAGGAAATGAGGGTGACATCTATATGCTAACTGTTGACGAGCTTCCTTTTCGCTTTGTTGAGGGTGAGGGTTTCAAACGGTTTGTTTCGGTTGCGTGTCTGATGTTCAGTGTACCATCGAGATGGACCGTTGCACGAGATTGTTACAATCTTTACAACCGTGAGAAGACTAAGTTAAAGGCGTATTTCAAGGAGTCCAACCAAAGAGTTTGTCTAACCACGGACACATGGACTTCCATTCAAAAGATCAACTGCATGTGTCTCACAGCACATTACATTAATGACGATTGGATATTACAAAAAAAAATTATCAACTTTTGTTCAATTACTAGTCATAAAGGTGAGGCCATTGGGAGGGACGTTGAGTCGTGTTTGATTGAGTGTGGTATTGACAAGATTTTTACAATAACCGTTGACAATGCTAGCTCTAATGACGTTGATATTGCTTATTTGAGCAAAAAGTTTGCACAACAAGAAAATAGTGTTCTTCAATGCAAGTATTTACACATGCGTTGCATTGCACACATTATCAACCTTGTCGTGGTAGATGGGTTGAAAATGATGTCTTCTTCGGTTGCTCGTGTCCGGAGAGCTATTAGCTACGTGAGGCAATCTTCTTCTCGATTCCAGAAGTTTAAAGCCTGTGCTAAAATGGAAAAAATAGAAAGCAAAAAACTGTTGTGTTTAGATGTGAGCACCCGCTGGAATTCAACATATTTGATGTTGGATACCGCTCAAAAATTTCAAAGTGCCTTTGAGAGGTTCCAAGACGAAGATCTTCTTTTCAAGAGAGAACTTGAGGGTGAGAACATGTTTCCAAACGAAGTCGATTGGATGAATGTGAGAAGGTTGTGTACTTTCTTAGAACATTTCTATGAATTCACTTTACGTGTGTCGGGGTCTTCGTATGTCACTTCCAACAAGTTTTTTTGAAGAGATTGCATCTATCGACTTTCTTTTGAAAATGCTAAAAGTAATGACGACTTCGAGTTGTCTACTATGGCGGATAAAATGAGAGAGAAATACGATAAATATTGGGGGGACGTCGAGAAGATGAACATGGTTGTCTTCATTGCGCCACTTTTTGATCTAAGGCAAAAATTTGCATATTTGGAATGGTGGCTATATCAACTTTATGGTCAATCAAAGGGTGACACAATGATAGAGAAGGTAAAAATGGTTGCTTACTCCATGTTTGAAGAGTACAAAAAGTTGTATGCACCTACAATTCCTTCTACAACTAATGAAATGAATGAATCTTCTACCATCGACGATTATCCAATCTTTAACTTGAAAAGTATGATGAAGGCTCAGTATAAAAATCATAAAATGAAAACCGGTGGTTGTGATAATAAATCTGAGTTGGATCGTTATCTTCTCGTGCCCACCGAAGCCGATGAAGATGAGAATCCTAATTTTGATCTCTTGGCTTAGTGGAAGATCAATTCTCTGCGTTTTCCTGTTCTTTCAAGAATGGTTCGTGATGTCTTGGCAGTTCCAATCTCTACTGTGGCTTCAGAGAGTGCATTTAGTACCGGTGGTCGGGTGCTGGATGTATTCAGGAGTTCTTTGACACCTAGGATTGCTCAGGGTCTTATTTGTTCTTAAGATTGGTTTAGGACTGGTTCGGATCGTTCTATTGTTACTAATCTTGAAGAAAATTTGGAATCCCTAGATAAACTTGAAAGAGGTATCATTTTAGATATTAAAATTTATGGCATATTGTAGTTTTTTTTTCTACATTACTTGTATTGATTATTTGTTTCTTTGTTTATCCTTTCTATACTTGTATAGATTTAAGCCAATTGACTATGACGGGCTCAACCTCGAACGATGTTTGAAGAGTTACTTTGGAATCTGGTTTGGATTATGTAATTATTGAATACCTATCATATATCACTGCAATGTGGATGTGCACTATATATAGTCTGCAGTGCACTGTCCAATATACAGAAACTGGACATTTTGTTTATGTTTTGGATTCATTTTGTTGGTGGGAGTCGCTGGACTGTAATATGCTATATTTCTATGTGTGCCCTATACAATGCACTACAGACCTCATTTTGGATGTTTAATACTGCACATTATGTAGCCCTTTGAGATGTGTTATAGTTATAAGTAGCCCATGCTATTTCTGAACTGTAGTTCTAGACATTTAGTAGTTTTTGTGTATTGCAGTCACTTTTTTTCCATTATAAGTTTACTAACAAATATGTGAAGAAATTTGTGATGATGGTATGGCATTAGTAAGTAGTGAAGAGATACTACGATGCATCTATTTATGATGCACTAATTGCTAATCTGAACATTCATATTTTAAATCCACTTGTTTATCTATGCAGATGATTCTTCATGATAATATGATTTTGTTTGTTTGAAAAAGTTGGATTTTTGTTGGTGCTAGAGGTGACTCAGTTGAGCACTAATTTGTTCATCATAAACCGGTCTTCGATTATCGGTTTCGGGTTCGATTATGGGCTGCAACTTGCAAATTGCAACTTGCATTAATGTGAAACAATGGATGAGATGGACAAAGATGAGATGGCATTAATGTGAATTGGACAAAGATGAGATGGCATTAATGTGGAACAATGGAAGCTTCAAAGTTCAAACTATGTTCGTGTTGTAGGCTTCTAGCTCAGTTATTTCTAAACTTCAATGATCTATATCTTTTGATTTACAGTAATATTGTGGCCTAAATTATGTGGATTGGACAATGTTAATCTGGAAAATTGTAGCTGTGCTGGAAAGCTGGAATTTGTATGTATTCTTGTAACTGTGCTGGAAAGCTGGAATTTGTATGTATTCTATTGTAATTGTAAGCTGGAATTTGTATTCTGGAATTGATACAATGTTAATCTGGAATTTGTATGCTGGAATTTGAATGTATTCTTATGCTGGAATTTGAATGTATGCTGGAATTGGAAAATTGATGTATGCTGGAATTTGAATGTATGTGGAAGTTTAAAGTATTCTGGAATTTGTATGCTGGAATTGGAAAATTGAAGTATGCTGGAATTTGAATGTATTCTGGAATTGATACAATGTTAATCTGGAATTTGTATGTATTCTTATGCTGGAAACAATGTTAATCTGGAAAATTGTTGCTATTAAAAGAGGGCCCAACTGTTAAGCCCAATGGATAATTGGCCCAACCCGTTAAACCGAATAAATCGAACCGAATTAATCGGTTCGGTTTAGTTCGGTTTACCCTTCATTCGGTTCGGGTTCGGTTTAGGATTTTAGAAAATCGATTAATTCGGTTTTGCTACTTTCGGTTCGGTTTAAACCGATTAAACCGAATACTCAGCCCTAATCACATGCACAATATATTTAGAATATGAGCTTTTTGTATGTGGACGACCATAGGTTTATAAGTCAGTCAATAAGTGTGGTGCATGACAGATATCAACAAAAAATACAATAAAGAGTTTGTATAATACGAATTGACCACATGCATACTAATAATATTCCTCTCCCAACCGTCTTATTCGCAAATTATACATGCTCACAATACAGTAAATTAAACATGGCAACATGATAAACATGTAAATATGGTAACAATATATATATATATATATATTATTTGTTCCATATTTACATGTTTATCATGTTGCCATGTTTAATTTACTGTATTGTTGAGCATGTATATTTGCGAATAAGACGTTGGGGAGGAATATTATTAGTATGCAGTGGGTCAATTCGTATTATACAACTCTTTATTGTATTTTTTGTTGATCTGTCATGCACCACACTTATTGACTGACTATAAACCTATGGTCGTCCACATACAAAAGCTCAATATTCTAAATATATTGTGCATGTTGATTAGGGCTGAGTATTCGTTTTTAATCGGTTTAAACCGACCGAAAGTAGCAAAACCGAATTACCGATTTTCTAAAATCATAAACCGAACCCGAACCGAATGAAGGGTAAACCGAACTAAACCGAACCGATTATTCGGTTTCGGTTTTATTCGGTTTACGGGTTGGGCCATTAGCCATTGGGCTTAACATTGGGCCCTCTTTTAATAGCAATTTTTCAGATTAACATTGTTTCCAGCATAAGAATACATACAAATTCCAGATTAACATTGTATCAATTCCATAATACATTCAAATTCCAGCATACTTCAATTTTCCAATTCCAGCACACAATTCCAGAATACTTTAAACTTCCAACAACCTTCAAATTCCAGCATACATCAATTTTCCATTCCAGCATACATCAATTCCCATAAATACATTCAAATCCAGCATACAAATTCCAGATTAACATTGTATCAATTCCAGAATACAAATTCCAGCTTACAATTACAATAGAATACATACAAATTCCAGCTTCCAGCACAGTTACAAGAATACATACAAATTCCAGCTTTCCAGCACAGCTACAATTTTCCAGATTAACATTGTCCAATCCACATAATTTAGGCCACAATATATTACTGTAAATCAAAGATATAGATCATTGAAGTTTAGAAATAACCTGAGCTAGAAGCCTACAACACGAACATAGTTTGAACTTTGAAGCTTCCATTGTTACACATTATGCCATCTCATCTTTGTCCAATTCACATTAATGCCATCTCATCTTTGTCCATCTCATCCATTTTTCCACATTAATGCAAGTTGCAATTTGCAAGTGCAGCCCATAATCGACCCGAAACCGATAATCGAAGACCGGTTTATGATGAACAAATTAGTGCTCAACTGAGTCACCTCTAGCACCACAAAACCAACTTTTTCAAACAAACAAATCATCATGAAGAATCATCTGCATAGATAAACAGTGGATTTAAAAATGAATTCAGATTAGCAATTAGTGCATCATAAATAGATGCATCGTAGTATCTTTCACTACTTACTAATGCCATACCATCATTACAAATTTCTTCACATATTTGTAGTAACTTATAATGGAAAAAAGTGACTGCACTACACAAAACTACTAAATGTCTGAACTACAGTTCAGAAATAACATGGGCTACTTATAACTATAACACCTCCTCAAAGGGCTACATATAATGTGCAGTATTAAACATCCAAAATGAGGTCTGTATGCATTGTAAGGGCACACATAGAAATATAGCATATTACAGTCCCACCAACAAAATGAATCCAAAACATAACAAAATGTCCAGTTTCTGTATATTGGACAGTGCACTGCAGACTATATAGTGCACATCCACATTGCAGTGATATGATAGGTATTCAATAATTACATAATCCAAACCAGATTCCAATAACTCTTCAAACATCGTTCGGGTTGAGCCCGTCATAGTCATTGGCTTAATCTATACAGTATAGAAAGGATAACAAAGAAACAATACTCAATACAAGTGTAGAAAAAAAACTACAATATGCCATAAATTTTAATATCTAAATGATACCTCTTTCAAGTTTATCTAGGGATTCCAAATTTTCTTCAAGATTAGTAACAATAGAACGATCCGAACCAGTCCTAAACCAATCTTAAGAACAATACCCTGAGCAATCCTAGGTGTCAAAGAACTCCTGAATACATCCAGCACCCGACCCCGTACTAATGCACTCTCTGAGCCACATAGAGATTGGAACTGCCAAGACATCACGAACCATTCTTGAAAGAACAGGAAAACGCAGAGAATTGATCTTCCACCAAGCCAAGAGATCAAATTAGGATTCTCATCTTCATCGGCTTCGGTGGGCACGAAAGATAACGATCCAACTCAGATTTATTATCACAACCACCCGTTTTTATTTTATTATTTTTATACTGAGCCTTCATCATACTTTTCAAGTTACAGATTGGATAATCGCGATGGTAGAAGATTCATTCATTTCATTAGTTGTAAGGAATTGTAGTGCATACAACTTTTTGTACTCTTCAAACATGGAGTAAGCACCATTTTTACTTCTCTATCATTTGTCACCCTTTGATTGACCATAAGTTGATATAGCCACCATTCCAAATAGCAAATTTTTGCCTTGTCAAAAAGTGGCGCAATGAAGACAACCATGTTCATCTTCTCGACGTCCCCCCAATTTATCGATTTCTCTCATTTTATCCGCATAGTAGACAACCGAAGTCGTCATTACTTTTAGCATTTTCAAAGAAATCGATAGATGCAATCTCTTCAAAAAAACTTGTTGGAATGACATACGAAGACCCCGACACGTAAGTGAATTCATAGAAATGTTCTAAGAAAGTACACAACCTTCTCACATTCATCCATCGACTTCGTTTGGAAACATGTTCTCACCCTCAGTTCTCTCTTGAAAAGAAGATCTTCGTCTTGGAACCTCTCAAATGCACTTTGAAATTTTTGAGCGTATCCAACATCAAATATGTTGATTCCAGCAGGTGCTCACATCTAAACACAACAGTTTTTTGCTTTCTATTTTTTCCATTTTAGCACAGGCTTTAAACTTCTGGAATCGAGAAGAAGATTGCCTCACGTAGCAATAGCTCTCCGGACACGGCAACCGAAGAAACATCATTTTCAACCCATCTACCACGACAAGGTTGATAATGTTGCAATGCAACGCTGTGTAATACTTGCATTGAAACACTATTTCCTTGTTGTTGCAAACTTTTTGCTCAAATAACAATATCAACGTCATTAGAGCTAGCATTGTCAACGGTTATTGTAAAAATCTTGTCAATACCACACTCAATCAAACACGACTCAACGTCCCTCCCATGCCTCACCTTTATGACTAGTTGGACAAAAGTTGATACTTTTTTTTTTGTAATATCCAATCGTCATTAATGTAATGTCTGTGAGACATGTAGTTTATCTTTTGAATGGAAGTCCATGTGTCCGTGGTTAGACAAACTCTTTGGTTACCCTTGAATACGCCTTTAACTTATTCTTCTCACTGCTGTAAAGATTGTAACAATCTCGTGCAACGGTCCATCTCGATGGTACACTGAACATCGACACGCAACCGAAACAAACCGTTTGAAACCCTCACCCTCA
>JANAVB010032938.1:0-15976 GCA_029216955.1 Iris pallida
CCTGTAAGCAATAATCATGGAAATTATCTTGTTACAGAAATTACAAAGACTAATAGGACGGAAATCTGAAAGATTCCTCAGGTGCTCGACTTTGGGGATAAGAAATAAGAAAGTATCAGATATGGAGACCGGAAGGCGTGCCCCCAAGAAAAAAGAACCAATGGCTTCCTCCAAGTCAGCAGCGATAATATCCCAACAAAATGAGAAGAATCTCCCAGAAAATCCATCCGGCCCGGCGCCACTAGCCGGATCCATCCCCCGAACAATCTCCAACAGCTCCGCTCTATCCGGACAACGAACAAGATCAGAATTTTCCTCCATAGAGATGGTGCTGGGAATGACATCGAGGAAGGCATCATCGTCTGAAATAGGCTCAGCCCTGAATAGCTTAGAGTAGAATAAAGACGCCTCCGTCGCTACCTCCGCAATAGAGCCAGTTTTTGAGCCATCCGCCCGAATAATTTTCTGAATACCCGCCTTTCTCTGCCGACTCCTGGTACAAGTATGGAAAAACCGAGTATTCTTATCACCTTCCAGGTCCCATTTCAATCTGGCTTTTTGTTTCCAGAAAGACTCCTCAACTTGAACCTTTTGCTTCAATCTGGCAACAGCCTCCATCCAGGAGGCCCTTCCCCTCTCCGAAGGATGAAGATCATAATCCTGCTCCGCCGCCAAGGCATGGTCCTCGGCCTGGCGGGCCTCCTGAAAAACGTCTCCGAAAGTATATCTGCTCCAACCGGCCATAACATGCCCCGTCGTCCGTAAGAGCATGCCCAACCGCTCTAGCGCATCATAATGCCAGCATGATTTCCACGCCCGAGCAACAACCGTAAGGAAGTCAGGATGAGACGTCCAAAAATCAAGAAAGCGGAAGCCTCGACGCTGAAGGGAGGAAGCTGACTGGCAGGAAATCAATAGAGGAGAATGATCAGATTCTGCCCGATTAAGATGCTCACAGGATATCTGGACACCATCCAGCCAACTTCCCGTCGCTAACACCCTATCAAGGCGGGATCCCTGCCGATCAACCCCCGACTGACCATTCACCCAAGTAAATGAGCTACCTCTGAAGCCAACATCGGAGAGCCTGGTAGCCAACTGAAAGTCGAGAAAGTCCGCGATGGCCCTCGTGTCAGGAGGCCGACCACCAAATTTTTCATCCGGAGAAGCAATAATATTGAAGTCCCCGCCCACCGCCCAGGGCATGCCGATGTCCCTGGCTGGGACGTCCAGAAGGTGCCGCCACATATCTCTCCTCCCCTGTCGTGTCCCTGCACCATGAACAACAGACAACCACACCGGATGCGGAGAACAGCTCAGAGAAAGCTGCACCGTGATAGCCTGATCACAAGAATCAATACATTGGGTCCCAAGACCCGACTTGCATAGTAACCAAATATTGCCCTTATCATTGCAAAAGCTAGCATCAAAACCCAACCTTAGTTGATAAGAAAGAAGCTTAGAGGATATCACCTTGGGCTCAATAATAGCAAGAACCTGAATAGAGTTGGTCCGACACAAGGACCTGAGACGGCATATAGTAGATCTGTTCGCCGTCCCCCGAACATTCCAAATAAGGAATTTACCCATGGACCCTCTGGGGGTCCCGCCTAACCAGGGAAGCATGTGATCGAAGAAGTCGATCCGACCGAGGTGCCATCGACTACCTTCGCTTACCAGCCGCCTTTTTGAAGGGTACCATCTGCCAGCCATCTTCTTGACCCTCAAAAATGGAAGTGGAAGATCTCGCCTAAGGCAATGAAACAATATCATCTCCCGGAGAGGGGTCATAACCCCAATCGAAGATAGAGCCGGGGCCGGGCTCCTCCCACACCACCAAGCTGCGATCTTGAGTGTCAGAGTCAGCCGCTATAACTCCCTGTCCCAACTGACTATGAATAATAATAGGTAGGTCCGGTAAAACAATAGGACCACCACCTCGCTCAGGCCCCATCTGTCCATCCAAACTAGAGCCCGGAACGCTGCGTCCCCCCTACATAGGTCGCCCATCATCCGACCATAAAGCCAGCTCGCCAGAAGAAGACTCCCCCATGTGTCAGGAAGACGGAACGGAACTCGCGAGAATATCATCACTCCCACGCAATCCGGGCTGCGTGGTCCCCCTGCTATCATCACGCCCCTGGACGTGCCTCCACACCTGCCGTGTCCCCTTCCCCTTCTCACGCCTCGATCGTCGCCTCCGACGACCCCTGCTAATCCCACGGCCACCCACCGAGCTATCGTCCACTCGCGCTACGCCTGGAGAAGAAACGACGGGGATGTGCGGTCCGTCTGCTACATCCACGGAAGGCGTCTCCACCAGGGGACAACCACATGCACTCTCAACATGACCATGATGGCCGCAAGAAACACAGTAAAGAGGAGTCCTCTCATAAACAACCGGCTGCGAGCGAACGCCATCAGGAAGTTGGAAGAAAACCTCATGTTGAAGGGGTTTGCTTACGTCCACTTCGACCAAGACCCTGGCTACCCCCGGCCTAGAGAAGGAAGCCGTAGCCCGGTCCGTAAAGAGCGGAGTACCGAGACCAGAGGCGATGGAGAGAACCGCATTCGTATCAAACATGCAGTGGAGAAGCCCCGGGAAGGCAACCCAGATGGGAACACGAGGATCCTCTCTCATCGGCGAAAAGTCCACCGAAGACCTGAATAACACCATCGGAACCCGACCAACGAACCAACAATCCTTCGATCGAAGCCGAAGAAAGTCACTCTCGATATGAGGCCGAATAAGAACATGACGATCATCAATGGCCTTCACTTCAATCAACCCCCTGAAACTCCTCGAATCAAATACCTTCCTAATGGCCTCAACCGGGAGTCTCCGCCGAGCGAACTTTCCAATAAGATCCAACCCACACGGCGCCGTGAGAGCCTCCATATCCGACGGCGAGAAGACGACCACCTTCCGGCCATCAGACACAATGGTTGGTCAAAAATTCACCCTCGACACACCTCCCATCGGTGCCGACGCAGGTCCGCCCACCACCGTATCAAAGGACCGCGTCGGACCACCCGTCCCTCCGCCTACCACCTTCGCCTGAGACGTCACCGTCTTCGGAGGGCGGACATCGCTTTGGACAGGGACGACACCCCTCCCCGCAGCCAGGTCAGCCCCTAGACCGTCACCGCCCTCGAGAAGGCCATGAGGAGCGGCCTCGCCAGTGCCAGGGAAGCCTCCCACCTGCGTGTCAGGATGGATGAAACCCCCCCCGCAGCTGGGTTGCCCCCTTGGCCGTCCCCGCCCGACTCATAAAGGCCAGAAGGAGCGGACCCTCCCGCCGACGAGCCCGTACCAAGGACGTGTACTCCCGCCGACGTGCCACCAGGGGGGCCGAAGCCCCCCGCCGAACCAAACATCCGAGGGAAGACGAATCTTCCCGCCGACGAACCAGGCAACTGGGGGAAGACGAAGCCTCCCTCCAACGTACCAGGGGGAACGAGCCCCCCCCTCCGGCGGCTAGGTCGCCCCCTAGGCCAGCTCCGCCTGCCTCGCGAAGGCCAGGGGAGGCGGCTCCTCCCGCTGACGATACCATGCCAGGTCGGGCGAAGCCTCCCGCCGAGGAGCCAGTGCCAGGGGGGACGAACCCCTCCCCCCCCCCGCCGGAGAAGACATCTGCTTCAAAAATCGGACGGGAAAGCTCCGCAAACCGCACAACCCTAATCCCTCCGCTATATATATATATATATATATATATATGGCAGTCCTAGCCTAAGTGGTTAGCTGAGGGGTTCTCCTACGGGAGACCCAGGATTGAGTCCCCCCTCCCGCACTCAGAGTAGCTGGGCGGCGTAGGCCGCGACCCCGTATCAAGCCTAAGACGGGATACAATATATATATATATATATATATATATATATATATATATATATATATATATACACACACACACACACACACACACACAATTAAGCTCCAGAGACCCAGCAAGCGATTCGTGGGCGATTCCACTCCGACCCCTCCGTCAGGGCCACTCCGGCAGCCTCCCACGGCGGAGGCCTCTTGCGCGGGGTCCTCTTCCCCCCCGGTGTCCGTTCCGGTTTTATCCTCTGTCTGGTGAGTGCTCTCGGTGGTGGTTTCTTCCTTGACCAGCTCTTTGGTTTGGTTCGGGCGCTCCGGTCTTCCCTTCCGACTTCCCACCGACTCACGTAGAGGTTCCCACTGCTCTTTTATGGGCCATTGGCATACTGTGGTTCCTTCCCTCATGGACGGCGTTCCTCCGTCGGGTGGTTCGGCTCGTGGAGCTCCGGCATGGGCTTCATGGTCGGCTGACCCTCTGGTGCCTGGTTCGCTAGTGCCCTGGACGCAGGTCGGTATCGCAGTGCCGCCTCGGTCCGCCCCATCCCCGGCCGGACTGGCCGGGCTATCCGCCAGTCCTCCCTTTGCCTCCGTCTCAGGTGACATGCCCTCTGTCTCCTCCTCGGAAGACGTGCCCCTTAGCGGTCTCATCATGCCCTAGCACCTAGTTTATCGGGCTCGGAAGACGTGCCTCTGACCTCCCGCTCCTTTTTGCATTCAAACTCATCTTTGAGTTTTTCGGCGCCCAGTCTGCTGGGCTCAACTTTTGACGCTAGCCAGATGGCGCTAGTCTGTCATGCTGCTGCTGTGCCATCTTCTTTCCCCCTGGCCTGCTAGCGCTTGTCAGTATAGCACCATCTACCTCTACCCATGCGCTTCTTGGTTTGGCGCCTCCTGTATTAGGCAGAGCTGCGTCACCCTCTCCCGGGGCGTCGCCCTACCATCCTCTCCTTGTGCTTAGCTGTGCTGCGCCCACTACGTCCGCGCAAGTGCTCGCAACTTTCGATGCACGCTTTCCCTCCCCCTTTTCCTGCGCCATCCCTGGCGCTCGCCCTTCAGCGCTGTCTAGAATGGTGCCTGTCCCCTCTTCTCACTTCCTTCCTGCGCCTCTTCTGGACGCGCCACCTGCTATAGCGCCCTTCCAAGAGCTCACATCATTTGCTTCTAGCACCTTTAGTGCCAACCCTCCATCAGCGTCTACATTCTCTTCACTCCAAGCCCATGCACATGTTTGCCCCGGGAACGAGCGTCCCCTGGTCTCGTCTTTCTCGTGGACCTTTGCTGATGTTACCAGACCTAACCGATCCGCTAAGAACTCAACCATCATCATAGATGTAGAGCTCCTCGAGTTCGAGTATTCTCTGCTGACAGAGGTACAGGATATTATCGTGCCCTTCTCCCTCCGAGAGCTAACCTCCCTTGTCGATATTTTCCTACACACCTTCGACACCTAGGCTCTCAACTCTGATGACAGGGTTACCCCGATGGACCAGAAACACATCCTCCTGCACTTATCCTATGAGAAAGACCATAAGAAAGTCTGGACTAGAGGCACCAGCAGGATCGACTCGCATATCATGAAAATTGTTAGGTGGACCCCGGACTTCAACTTGAAGGAGGACTCGGCCATCGCCTATGTTTGGGTCACTCTACCCAACCCTCCGCTGATATGCTTCGTCCCTACAACCATGAAGAGGATCGCCAACTCCTTCGGGAGCTTCATTGCGATGGCAAAAGAAACTCGTAACCTCACTAAAGTCAATTATGCCGAAATTTGCATGGAAGTTGATCTATTGAAGGACCTCCCCAACTCTATTCAAATCGTGATGGGAAGCATAAGGCACACCAAACAAATTATTTACGATGACAACATTATCTTCTGCAAGCACTGTCACTTGAGAGGTCACTCAACTGACCTCTGCTTCAGAGCACACCCAGAATTGAATAAGAAAGCGGTTCTTTTCTGCAAGCATTATTGCTTGCGGGGCCACGATATCACGGTGTGTCGGCGAGTTAATCCGAAACTGAGAAAGAAACACAAGGGACTCTCGAAGACAATCAGATGCTGGAACAACATTTAAATCCAGGCCTACTTCTGTTTCCCAACAACCACATCCGCTTCATGGACCTCATCATTGACCCCTCATATCAGGAATGTCAGCCCCAAGGAGAAGCAAATCGCAAAGGATGTAACTGCTGCTGCACCCACTAGCACCAATTTTATCGTTTCCAACCAGTTCGAAGCACTAAATTTGGACCTCAATGAAGAACACCAATTGGAGGGGGTAGACTCGGTTCGAGCGACCTTGAACCCTGCAACTTTAGGGGATAGTGGAGCTCAGTCAAGCCACCTAACGCCTAGCATAGAAACTTCTCAAACCACCAACCTATCCTCCACTGTCGTCACTTGGGAGGCAGAGGCTTTTGATGAGTCTTCGAAGCATGGATGGGCACCAGATTCGTTGTCTCCTATGCTCTTGCGTAGGTCTATCACTACCAACGTCCGCTCCCAGTCTCTCACGGCTTCTGATGAGAAGGATGCACTTGCGAAGGAGGAGGTAGCAGCTGTAGACATTGTTGATGTAGCAGCTGCTGATGATGAGGAAGACACCACAGGACCGGTTTCTAATGATTGCCAAGCTTCAGAGGAGACAATTGAAGAAGAGGAAGAAGATGTAGAAGATGTTGAAAAGGAAGAAGTAGCAGAAATTGAAGAGGTCGTTTGTCTAGATCTTGCGACTCTGGCAGACCAGACCCTTGTCAGTTCCTCTTCCATTCAGATTTTCGACCCTCAACTGGAATCCATCGTAAACTTGCCTGTTGAGGAGAAACAAGCGTCGCCTCCTGACGGCTCCAATTCTTGTTGGATCATCGGTATTCCTACCTCTTCACAGTCTAGTAACAAGCATCTGGCCTCAGATAGGGAAACCAAGACCACGCTCTTGGCATTTTTTGCCAGGGTCATTGATTCTACCCCTGAAGGCGAGGAAGTGAAAGAGATTAGTCTGTTAACCGCTTTCGCATTTCATCCGAATTACCATCAGGCTTTCCGTAAGAGAATCAAGAAATCGGATGCCGCTTTGGCATCCCTCTCCAACCTGCATAAAGTCTTTGTCAACTTTGCTCAGGACATGCGCGCTGTGAATCCTCTAAGATGCTCCCTTCGTTCGGACCATAGGAAATAGATTGGTAGCGGTTTTTCTTACTCATTAGCCTTGTCTTTTTACCTTCGGGTATTGGGGTTTCTCCCCTCCCCTGTTGGAGCAAGGGCTATCTTTCTACTTTATTTCTTGCTTTTTCGTTCCCAATGAAGGCCTTAGCCACTACGGTTACCATAGATTTTAGTTGCACACACACACACACACACGTACGCACGCACACACACACACACACACACACACACACACACACACATACACACACACACACACACACACACACACACACACACACACACACACACACACACACACACACACACACACACACACACACATATATATATATATATATATATATATATGTTGAGAACTAATAAGGGGTTTAGTCCCATATTGGAAAATGTAGTATGAAGAGGAGCTAGACTCCCTATAAGTAGTGGAGTAGCCAATCAATAAAAGATACAATAATTATTCTATACATGGTATCAAAGCCATAACCACACAAAAAAAAAATTTCACTCCTTCCCCAACCCGGCAAACCCCCCTGCCGCCGACGTACCCCCCTCCCTGCACCCCTCCGGACGCCCCCTACCTTGTCCCCCCGACGTTGTCGCCGACCCTGCTGTCGCTCCCCCTGCTACCCCGACGCCCCCCAACCGACGCCCCCCCTGCCTCCCATCCGACGCCCCCCTGCCCCCCCTCCCGCGACCCCTGCTGCCCCGACCCCCTGCTGACCCAACTGCTGCTGATCCTCCCTTTTTTTTAAAAAAAATCCTAATTTATGTGAGAGATTATGTGGGCGGCTATTCGAAGACGGATGGACGTCAAATGCTTTATTTGTACCATCTGTTCCTAGATTACGCCCTCCGGAATTATAAAATGCTTTTTTGTTTTTTCGTTCTCGATCTGCAAATTAGGATCTACATGCGCGCGTCGGTATTGGTCACGTTAACCGCGCATTCGTAAGGTCTCTGTTGAAGACTTTACATAAAGACGACGACGACGAAGCCAACAAAAATGACGACGACGAAGCCGACGAAGACGACGAATCACAGTTGAAGACGCCATGGATTCGATCAGTGGTAAACTGACAGTAGAAAAGATGAAGGCCTTGGTTGATGATATTTTATCAAAGAGATTAACTGAGGCATCCCCACGTGTGATCCATACTGATGTGGATCCGTCACCCTACAAAATGGAAAAGTTGGACAAGCTGGAGACAAAGTTGGAAGGAACGTCCAACTACTTGAAATGGTCACGGCAGGCAATGCGGACGCTGAAGGGACGAGGCTTGGTTGGCTACGTCAATGGCCAAACCAAAGCGCCAGATGATCCCTCCTCAAAGGAGTTTGCTATTTAGAAAATTGTCAACAATGTTGTGGCTGGATGGTTGACAGCCTCCTTGACTGACCAAGTGTCGAAAAATATAGAGGTGATGGAGGCTACTGCTGATATATGGCAGACTTTGAAGGATATGTACTCAGGCTCTGGCAATCCTATGCGGGTCTTCCAACTGTAGGATGAACTTGATAAGGTGGCCCAGGACGATCGAACCATATCTGAGTATGTAGTACAGTTGAAGAAGTACTGGTCTGATCTGGACCACTATGATCCACTTGGGATAGAAGATGCATAAGTCGAACCAGCATTTGTGAAACATTTTTAAAAGTTCTTGGATTATATTTCGCAACAACGGATGATAAAGTTCTTAAATGATCTTAACCCTGTGTTTGAGCATAGAAGGAATGTGCTCCTAGCACAGTCCATGCTTCCAACCTTAGAAGAAGCCATAGCTGCCATGGCACAAGAAGAGGCTCGATTGAAGTTGATGCCCAACAAGGGCTATTTCTAGGGGGAGCAAGCCGCTATTGACAAATCTGCCCTTGTCGCCTTCAATCAGTCTCCCTCTATGGCCGGTATTTGCCGCAACTGTGGTGACTCAGGGCATTACATCAAATTTTGTCCAAAACCCCTGCAAAGTCTGTCGAGTATTCGTGGACGGGATCGCGGTGGATGTCGAGGTGGTAGAGGCAGTTATGCTGGTAGTAGGGGAAATTATTCTGGAGGACACAAAGCTAATCTGGCGAAGGAAGGGGGTAAAAATCACCTGACTGAGTTAACCCCTCTTGAGAAGGAGTTCCTCGCGAAGTTACGCAGCACGAAGCTGGGTTCGGACGACAGTCATGGGGCGTCATCTACCTCGGGGGATCACATCACTTGCTTTGCCCAAACCAGCACAGGTATTCCTACACGTGCTCTTGCAGCAGCTGTCCACCAACCAGGTTGGATTACGGACTCTGGGGCATCTCGTCATGTCATAGGGCCCCGCGGTGAGTTCCGGGACTATACTCACCTACCGACGCCGGAGAGCATTCAGACTGTTGATGGTAACTCCAGCCCTGTCATGGGTAAAGGTACTGTCGCATGCACCCCTTCTCTCACTCTCGCCAATGTCTTACATGCTCCGTTTTTTCTTGTCAATCTTCTTTCTATTAGTGTCATTATTCTTGATCTTAACTGTACTGTTTCCTTTGACATTCCTACGGTGACTTTTCAGGAGAAGGGGACAGGACGACGACTAGGGACTGACACATGGCATAAGGGGCTGTGGTACTTGGACAGGACTGGACTGGATAAAGCATTGGCATCTCTGGTAGGAGATACACCATCGAAAGATTTACGGCGTAGGGTAGAAGATGAATTGCTACTCCACCACCAGCGTGTCGGTCATTCTTCTTTTAAAATTATTAGTCACATGTATTCGTCCTTATACCAAAGGGCTAATAAAGAGAAGTTATTTTGTAATGCATATGAGTTGGGTAAAGATACCAGAAGCACGTATGTGAGTTCAGGAAGTAGAAGTTCAGCTGCATTTGATATAATACATTCGGACGTATGGGGCCCTTGTCCTACAACCGATTTTAACGGTTTTTGATGGTTCGTCACTTTTATTGATTGTTATACTCGCGTAACATGGGTCTACCTTATGAAGAATAAAAGTGATGTCTTTGAGGCGTTTCGAGACTTTCATCGCCGGGTAGAAACACAATATGGCACTAAAATTAAGTGCTTACGGTCTGACAATGGAACAGAGTATACGAATAAAAAGGTTGCTGAGTATTTATCCACTCATGGAATACTACACCAAACTTCATGTGCCTATACACCGACATAAAATGATGTGGCCGAACGGAAGAACAGACACCTGCTGGAGGTCGCACGGACGATGATGCTGGCTATGAATGTCCCGAAACAGTTATGGGGGCAAGCGGTGTTAACGGCCTCTTATCTCATCAACAGAATGTCATCTCAGGTATTGGACTGGAAGACACCGTTGAAGATGCTTACTGGTGCAACCACGTACACTGTTCCATCGAAAGTATTTGGGTGTATATGTTTTATCTAAGATAATAGGCCAGGAGTTGACAAACTGGATCCTAGAGCAGTTAAATGTGTCTTTGTCGGGTACACGGCAACTCAGAAGGGATACGCATGTTGGAGCCCAGTTAAGCGGAAGATGTTTATAAGTATAGACGTTACATTCAGAGAACTGGAACCATATTATGGTTCGGATAACGGTTCAGCGTTTGGTGACACACCTAACACAGAGGGTATTAGATATGAGGGGGAGAAAATAAGCCCGTCTGTGGTGGTCGGATTGGTCCCATGCCCGGTTGTAGAAAACTGGACGACAGTGGGAGAAAGCAGTGACTCCGATACAGAAGATGAAAAAGATACATATGTTAAACAGGGGGAGCAGCAGACAATGGCAAAGGAGCTCCAAGTCTACAAAAGGAGACAGCAGAAGTCCAGTACTGTGTCTGTACCGTGCCCTGCGCCTACTGTACCAGGTCCCTCGCCTACTCCTGCTCCAACTCTTGAAGATGTTGCCCCTGCACTGAATCAATCTGATTCTGATGCGGATCTCTCTGACTTTGATGGTATAATCTCTCCACCACCTATTGCTCCCTTAAGGTGATCTTCTCGTATCAATGCGGGTAAGGCTCCTAGTCGTTTTGATGATTATGAACATGATATTGCCAACTACCTGTCTTATTCTAACATTTCTTTGAATTATCGAGCCTTCATTGCATCATTAGACTCTACTTCGTTGCCCAAAAGTTAGCAGAATGCAAAAAAAGATCTAAGGTGGAAAGCTGCAATGATGGAAGAACTTGAGACACTGGAGAAAAATAAGACGTGGGAGCTGCTTCCATTATCCAAAGGGAAGAAAACTGTGGGATGCAAATGGGTGTACACAGTAAAGGAGATGTCAGAAGGAAAAGTAGAACGATACAAGGCAAGGTTGGTTGCAAAAGGATACACACAATCATATGGCATCGACTATGATGAGACGTTTGCTCCAGTAGCGAAAATGAGCACCGTAAGAACTCTGGTCTCCATTGCAGCAAACTATGAGTAGAAGCTATACCAGTTAGATGTGAAGAATGCCCTTCCCCATGGGAACCTATAAGAAGAAGTGTACATGGAACACCCGCTAGGGTGCTACGATACAGAATCAGACGGAGGGACATCGCATAGAAAAGTGTGCAAACTAAAGAAGTCGCTATATGGACTTAAGCAATCTTCTCGAGCCTGGTTTGACAGATTCTGAAAGGTTGTTACAGGCATGGGATACCATCAAGCAAATGCAGATCATACGGTCTTTCTTCAGCATACAAGAGGTCACATCACTATACTTGCTGTATACGTGGTTGATATAGTAATCATAGGTAATGATGAAGTCGAGATCGCTAAGCTGAAGTCAAAACTCGCGAAGGAGTTTGAGGTGAAGGATTTAGGAGCGATGAGGTACTTTCTAGGTATCGAGGTGTGTGAAGGCGAACAAGGAATTATTCTCTCATAGAAAAAATATGTACTAGATCTGCTGAAGGAGACAGGGATACTGGGATACAAAGCAGCAGTCACTCCAATTGACCAGAAGTACAAGTTGGGAGCAAAAGCAGGAGAGCCAGTTGATCATGAAAGATATCAACGACTTGTAGGGAGATTAATTTATCTGGGGCACACTCGCCCTGATATCTCATTTGCGGTGAGTGTAGTAAGTCGCTACATGCATGATCCAAGAACGGGTCATATGGATACAGTGTTTCAAATCTAAAGATATCTGAAAGGGACGTCAGGGAAAAGGCTATGGTTCAAGAAGAATGGATATATAGAAGTTGAGGGATATTGCGAAGCAGACTAGGCGAGCTGCATAGACGATAGAAGGTCTACCACAAGATATTGTGTCTTTGTAGGAGAAAACTTGGTCTCATGGAGACGCAAGAAACAGTCAGTGGTAGCACGGTCTACAGCTGAAGCAGAATACAGAGCAATGGCTTTAGGAGTGTCGGAGTTGCTGTGGGTGAAAGCGTTGCTGACAGAGTTGAAGCTGGACAAGGAAGCACCATTACGTCTTCTGAGCGATAGTCAAGCTGCAATAAGTATAGCTAACAATCCAGTTTAGCACGACAGAACGAAGCACATCGAGATCGATCGATTCTTCATCAAAGAGGAACAAGGAATACTGAAGATTGATCATGTTCGCTCAGAAGAACAAGTGGCAGACTGTCTGACTAAGGGTCTTAGTTCATTAAATCTGTCGAAGCTATGTAACAAGATGAGAATGATTAATATCTATCGCCCATCTTGAGGGGGAGTGTTGAGAACTAATAAGGGATTTAGTCCCACATTAGAAAATGTAGTATGAAGAGGAGCTAGACTCCCTATAAGTAGTCGAGTAGCCAATCAATAAAAGATACAACAATTATTCTCTACAATATATATATACAGCCCCCTTCTTATACGAAAAAACTTTACGGGACAAGTACATGGGATAGACCAATTTCTTATAGAGGGAAGAGAAAACCCAAAAATATCCGGTTTCTTACGTATATGTTTCTCTTCTAATTTCTTTCTCTTTAAAAATTTAAATCTCTGCTTTCAAAAACAAACATATCTCTATCTTAAAAAAATAAGACTTATCTATCTATTTATTTTTAAACAAAGAGAGATTTTAAACAAAGAGAGATTTATCTATTTTAAAAATAGAGATAGATAAATTATTTCTTTTATTTTTTAAAGTAGAGGTAGATATTTCAAAAACCAATCTATCTTTACAAACAAATATACCTTTAATGTTGTTATTAATTTAAATTTTAAATTTTAATTTTAACATTAATTTTAATTTTAATGTTAAAGTTAATGTTAATGTTAAGATTAAATTTAATCTTAATATTAATCTTAATCTAAATCTAAATCTTAATATTAATCTTTATCTTAATCTTAATCTTTATCTTTATCTTTATCTTTATCTTTATCGTTATATTTATCTTTATCTTACCTTTATCTTAATCTTAATCTTAATCTTAATCTTAATTTTACTATTAAATTTTTAATGTTGATGTTCATGTTAATGTTAATATTATTATTAACATTAATTTTAATTTTAGTGTTAATTTAATTTTTAATTTTAATGTTAGAACTAAAATTAATCATCAAATTAAAATGAAGAAATTAACATTAATTTAAAATTAAAATGAATGTCAACAATAACATTAACCAAAAAATTAACAAAAGAAATAATATTAAAATGAAAATTGAAATTAAGATTAACATTAAAATTGATATTTGTAAATATAACTTTAAAGGTATATTTATTTTAAAGATAGATTTATTTTTAAATCCATCTCTATTTTTAAAATAGATAAAATTAACTTATCTATCTTTATTTTTTAAATTTAATAAATAAATCTCTCACAATTTAAATAATAAATAGACTTATCTTTAAGATAGAGATATGTATGTTTTTCAAAAGAGAGATTTAATTTTTTTTTAAAAGAGAAAGAGATTTAGAAGAGAACCATACGTGTATTTTCTCATCCCGTAAATTTGTCCCGTAAGTTGTTCCCGTAGGAGAAGCTCTTCAATAAATTTCATGTAAAAATTTGTATTGATACAACCCAAATCCGAATCATTGGATGCTGATCCAATGGTTCAGATTAAAGTCGAAGTCAAAGTAACAGGTAAAGTCAAAGTCAAAGTAAACACCTTTCATAATTTTCAATGCAATTGTTTGGGATGTATTGATACATCCCATGTATTGTAGAAGGAATATATATATATATATATATATATAATATATATATATATATATATATATAGTCCGACGCCCGTAGCGCAAGTGGCACGAGGGGGGGGGGGGGGGGGGGGGGGGGGGGGGGGGGGGCTCCCAGGGGAGAGACCCAGGGTCGAGCCCCCCCCCCCTCCCGCACTAACATGGCTGGATGGTGTTGACGGGATTATTGGGGATGTCCGGACATACATATATATATATATATATATATATATATATATATATATATATATATATATATATACTCTTACCCTCCACACGGGCTGGCCAGCAACTCTCTCTCGATAGCTTGATCCCTCATCTTTCAGCAGATAGGCTGGTATGCCCGCCTACCAGCTCTAAGCCAAAACTGACTTAGTCGGATATTTTGATCGAAAACTCCCATCTCAGTGAAGAGGGATAACCGTCCGGATCCACTTTCTGTATGCCTAAGGGCTATAACATGATTGACAAATCCTAGGGTTGATCATGTATGACTTAAATTTTTGCTAGTCTTCGCATTTTGTATGACTAGCTTCATGATCATCTGAATATGTAATGGGAATGTCTTACTTTGTATGTCTGATGATTTAATATCTTGTAACAATTACTGCTTGTTTGAGATTGAGACACTAGCTTATTCTTGACCATAAGGGACTGTTGGCTTGTATATAAACTCTCATACATTTAGACAGCCGTGACCATATTACAAGGGGGTTGTACTTTTATGTATGTAGCTGGCTGTGTCTGTCCCCCGCTCTCCAGTTTTAGTTCTGGGACGTGACATTTGTCTCCGGGTATTCATATTCTTAAATGTATACATAACTTTGGATTGTGGTGATCATTTCTGGGACAGTTATAGATGCAGTGATGTTTTATTATCTAGTGACTTGGAGTTTTCCTTAGAATTGCAATTACTTCGTTGTGTCTAGCAACGAAGGCTGGGCGTGTTCGACACGTACCTGACTATTTGGGAGTGGTTGTGACAGAACACCTTCTTTAACACAATTCAAATCTACACCACTATCTAGTAGTGCAATTTAAATTGGATACATAAACTCATTATTAATGAGTAAATATATTTGTATGTACCATTTTTGGGTTATAAAGGACCTATTTTTTCTAAACCAGCTGTGATTCAAGCACTTCTCTTCTTCTTCAGAAGAAGAATTAGAATTAGAACTTCTATTAGAACTTTCTCCCTTTCTTGGGAATTACTATTTTGAGCTGTTTTTTTAAATTAGATAGCTTATTGTGTAATCTCATCTTGAAATTTTAATTCTTTTATTTCTTTTAAATATTTAACCTCATTCTGGAGATCTTGTATTGTTACTGGCTTGAGTCTTTGCTTTTATATCTACGAAGTACTTCAGCCATAGTGTATGATTCTTCTCCTTATTTAGAGAATCATTATTAGTTGATTTCTCTTTGATTTTCTTCTATATTTAAGAAATCAGTTAACTTTTCTCTTGCTTTCTACTGATTTCAGAGGCATTAGAGATCTATTATCTCTCTTTTATCTTGAGTAGTCAATACATTTGTTGACAGACCTTCATTTTACTATAGACTTATAATAGTCTATATCATGTTCATCGGAAGATTCTTCACAACTACAATTACTCTCACATTAGCACAAATTAATGGAATGTCATCGGTTGATTCGTCTGATGAACCTAATTCTTCATCAAAATTTATTAATATTTGGATAAAGTTCTTAAGTCCTCATCTATAGTCTTCTTGTTTTTTGGTATAACACCTATTAGCATAATGGCCTAATTGCCACATTTATAACATTTTATTTCTTTAGAAGCTTTTCTTCTTGAGAAGTTCTCTTCTTTTTTTCTGTTTTTCCTCTAAATTTGGAGGAAACTTTCTTTTCTT
>JANAVB010032939.1:0-31182 GCA_029216955.1 Iris pallida
AACTCCCGTTGGCATCCATCACCGCAGATACACCCCTCTGCAGCATTTTATATACCCCCTCGACGATGAATTTCACATATTCATCTATGTCTGCCAGCACCTGCGGCGTCATAGCAGGAGTTGGAGGGGCTGCTGTAGTTAGCGGACCGGAAGAAGATCTGCCAACCTCAAACTGCGAGACTGGAATCTCGGTATCAATAGGCTCTTCATCAATATGGGCCGGACTGCTAGCCCGAGGAGCCGAAGGAACAGAGGAAGCCGGTACAGGCGTCGAGAAAGTACCCCAAGTAGGAGGGGCAACAGAGGGTTCCACACCCTTACCCATCTCAAGTTCGGAGGAACCACCGACGTCAACGGCCACCTCTTCTGCCCCCAACGTCCTATCAGCAGTCAGTACCTCCCCTGGCAGAACGGGGAGATCGACACTCATCTCCTGGCCCGCCCCGGGAGACAGGACTGGCAGATGAGTCTCATCCTTCTCAATTCCCTCTACAGGGACAGGATCTGTCGCTACCGCCTGATCGGTAGCCACCTCAACTTCTACGGGTGAGGCCGGGGTAGGACTCGGCAATGATACAGCCGATCTCCCCTCATCATGACAAGGAGGGAAATTAACCCTCTCCTCTGTTCCAACCATATCTGCTGCCCCCGCAACTGACTCTTGCAATGCTGGAGGGACGTTATTGGAAATCCACCCCACATCATCACCAGGGAGCCTCGTGTCTGCTAGACCCTCGGCATCCAAGGCCCCAGCCGCGGCCTTTATCATCTCGGAGGCTGCTGCATCCTCAGCTTCCCTCCTGACATAATCCAGGGATGCTGGAATCTCCACGACAACAGCGTCCTCTGGATTCTCCTCCATAGGAGACATCATAGTCGGCGGGATGCGCACTTCAGACGAACCCGCCATCTCCTTTGGCCTACTCCCACCAAATTTTGGAGTACGAGGCTTTCTTTTTAGCGGCTCCCGTACAAAAGGGGAAGCATTGATTACATAAAATGTCGAGCCCAAAACCAGACTATGCGGGGGATCCTTACCTCTGCAGATGCTGAATCCGATGACACTGTCGGTGACGATGCCTTCTTTAGCTTCTTTGACGCAGGTGATCCAGCCCCTACATTTGTACGTCGTCTCGGTTGATCAACCGAAGGTGCAGCTTGACCCACCCCCGGTGAACGGTGTGGTCGAGCCTTAGCCGATACATGCCCAGTTACCGCTAACGGTGTGCCTGCAACAAGACTCGTCTCCCTATCATATCCGGAAGATGCGGCAGCCATAACACAGTAAAACTTGGCGGCTGAGTAAAGAATGGGCGGCCGCGGATCCTGGGCAGGCAGCATAAAGCGAGCTCCGGTACATCCGGCATTATAGTAATGCCAAGCTCGTGCGTCATCCAGCAAACTTCCAGCATACCCCAGGGTGATACTGGGATTGTCCAACATCAGCTGTGCATAACCGAATTAACGTGCAAAGCGACTCGGCAAATACGGTTCCAGGAAGCACTGATTCATGTTCGGGTACACCAGGTGGGATGGCCGAATACTTTGCAACCAGCAGAATCTCTATGGAGGCAGGGCGGTGGCGTCTTTACCTGAATCCCTCAAGTCTTCATTGGCCTCAAAACCCAAGAAGATCGGACCAACTTTGGTGATCTCACATCCCTGAAGATGGGATAAAACCCTTCTGCAAACAGGGACGCCAGTGTGCGACCAACTCCTCTGGTGGAAACGGCGGAGGAATGCATCTCCGGCCCAGTAGTCTTCTTCTGAACCCGGACTCATTACGTTGGGATGGTGTAAAATTAACCACCCCATCAAATAGTGAAACGGCAGTTCAGTACGCGGGAAGTTATCCTTTCGACCCCGGTCATGAATCACATTTCCCGCGAACTCGCGTAAACCTCGCAGTAAATTACATACCATTGCGGGGAGCAGAGCCAGGCGCCGGCCAAAGACCAACTTCACAACTGGCAGGATCAAGTGCCAGGTCACTCTCTCTACAGAGCCGGATCCGCCCGGGAAGACATAATCCCGAAGCCAAACCATGAGATACGCGACCAATACTGCTTTTGGCGACATTCGATGAGCAAGATGCCAGAAACAGCTGTAGGAGCGTTCATCAGACTGCTGGTCCTCGTTTTCCCGAGGATTCTTTTCATCTAATCTGCTCATCTCAGAGAGCACTTCACTACGAGAGAGCGCCGATGGAGTGGAGAACTGCGTGGGATCCCCCTTGTCTTGCCTAAAGACATAATCTCTCCAAGCGGTCACATGAGGCTGTAATCCGCCCTTGTCCCTCTTCTGCATATAGTAATGATGACTAGCCACTTCCTTAAAGACGGCCGTCATCTCTTCAGCCTTGTCCCCCAGGACTTGAAATTCTTCGTTGGTCAGAAAATACTCTTCATAGGGTTCCGATCCCCAAGGGAGCTTTGATACCTCATACATCTCATGAAGTGCGAGCCCTAACTCCCCCACCGGAGTAAAAAAGGTCCCGGTATGGACATCAAACATTTCCAAGAGGGTGAGGAACATATGCCTGTTAATGTCAACACCTGCCTGGGTGGCACGAATCGCGGCAGTCAGCCCAATTTCTCGGAGCTCAGTCTGGAACCGCGACAAAACCCAGAGTGTCAGTTTATCCCATTTGGAAACGTAATGACACCAACCCTCTACCAGAAACTCCCCTTTCGGGTATGAGCATTCCATCAACAGCATGCGATGAGCAAAAGTCAAGGCACTATAAGCAAATGTATCAAGGGGAACATCACTGTAAATGCTCCCAGGACGTAGCGTCCGCCAGGTGAAAGAAGACCCAGACCGCACCGCGGTCAAAGTATCTCTCTGATCGGAGGCAGAATCAATTTTGATAATGCCAGTCACCGCTCCCCCCTGAGAGGGGGTAAGATCCTAAGACATCATCCTCTTCGAAGCGAGACGACAGAAGGCCATCAAAGGCCATTGGCGTTCAAGTTGCTTAACGGTCATATGCACTCCTTTTGCTGTGAAAAACCAGTCTTCCTTGACCTTCAACACTGTTGCTTCAGTAGAAGTGAGGCGGTCCCCGAATAGGAACTCAGGCTTCAAGAAGGTCACTTTATCAGATGTGGCAGATTTCAAAACTCTACGCTCCATCATCCGTTTGAGGAACCCATACTGTTGTTCCCGGATTTGAGTCATTCTCTCGGGATGCTGATCCAGCATAAGAGCATCTTGAGCAGGGTTTATCACTTCCTCGTCATATTCTACCCCCGCCTGACTGAGGGCAGCCTCCAAAAGCACTTCATTCAAGGGCGGGATAGTCATTGACACTAGCAAAGATTCGAAAATGTTAGAAGTAACAAAAGAGTCTAAGACCCATCAGAAGTACATAATGTGTTTGGAAAAAGTGCTTCGGCGCATCATCAGGGTCTAAACCCATGCGCGTCAGCGGCAGTGCTTCGGCGCATCATCAGGGTCTAAACCCATGCGCGTCAGCGGCAGTGCATCGGCACATCATCAGGGTTTAAACCCATGCGCGTCGGCGGGCAAAAACTGCGGCACATCATCAAAGACTCAAGGTCTATGTGCGTTGGTGTACGAGACTCACCAACCACCTCCGGCCGAACTTTGACAGGCCGACGGGGGACGTCAGCCGCCACAACTGTCACAGGCTCCTTTCCTTTCTCCTTTCCCTTGTCGGCACCGCCGCGAGGTGTCTTGGGAGCCATTCTCTCAAGAAGAAATTAGGGTTTTTGAAGAAGAACTTTAAAGAAAGCAAAAGCAAGGAGAAGAAGAACTCTCTCACTCCATCTCTTGCCTATTTATAGGGCTTGGTCGCACGCGTGACCCGATGATGTGTGATCTCAGCCGTCGCCTCGGGTTCTGTGAAGAGATAACAGCAAAACAAAACCAAAAGATCATAATTAATCTTTTCGGTTACCGAGGCATCATCATATACATTAACTGAGAGGAGCATGCGCCCGAACAGGCATGCGCCCCAACAGTCATGTGTCTTGACCTCCATGCTTCTTATTCAAAGTATTCTAAAACTTATCCAAAAGTTTTGAAAACTTTGAAGGGGGTCTTGTAGAAGCATGGAAATTCACAACCAGAAGGCCCATGCATCAGATAATCTATACGTCAGAGCTCGGACAAAACAACAAAAGCAACAAATAGAGACATGGAAAGAGAACTTTTTATTTCACACATAAAAGTCTATTACATGTCTAGAGGAGGCTGTACAAAGGAAAACTTCTACAAAGGAAAGATCCTAAGTCTACGGCCAGCAGTCTCCATGCGCCTCCAGTCAGGCACAGCAGTCACCATGCGCCTCTCGTCAGGCGCAGCAGCCATCATGCGCCTCCAGTCAGGCACAGCAATCACCATGCGCCTTCAACCGGGCGCATTCCACCATGCGCCCTCAGCAAGGCGCATCCCTTCAGCAGCTCAGTTATGTGCATCCCCAGTTATGTGCATCCCTTCAGCAGCCCAGTTATGTGTCGCTCTTCCAGCCAGGCTCACCTGATAAGTGCTTCGACTAAATGAAGCATTTAACCCTCTGGCTGGAATCGAGGAAGTGAAGAGCACCACAAATCTGTGGCCAGGGGAGGCTTCGAAAGAGCCTCCAAAGACCAAAGAAGACCGTAATCGAAATACGGCTAAAGGAGCAGCTTTCAACACAACCAGAGTGGGCGACACCCACTTTGAAGGAAGAAAGAGCCTAGCACCGCCATTCCGATCTACGGCTCTTCCGGAACAACGGAGACGAGGCCCGAGCATCCCTATCTTTGGATGCAACAAGCACCTTCCGCCTGCCTCGGAAGCCCTCGACTCCGTCTTTTGGATGTAACAGTCACCTTCAAGTGCAGCAACGACGACATGGCGTCTCATCTTCACCCTCGGGAGCACTTCGTCAACAGAATGCACTCGATTACCCAAGTTCATGATTGGAAGTACGTGAGAGAACGAGAAGCAAATCCTCTCTCCATGCCACTATTTATAGGCCGGGCAGATCAAACCCACGCGCCAAGTGGATGGCTCTCCGAATTCTGAGCAATGAACTTGCATTTAATGGATGAACCAGAATGCCTCGAATTCAGCCAAACGGCTATTTAAAGCACTCGAAGAATGAAACAGCCGCACACGCCCTTCGACTGCAGGCGCATCACACAGATGCGCCCTTCAGAACCAAGCGCATCACAGAGGATGCGCCCCCATGCGTCCCCATACCCAGTGGAACGCCAATCGACGCGCCCCCTTAGCTGTCCATCGAATGTCACAAACATTAAATGCTGAACTGACAGAGTTAGCAGCACATCTCCCAAAGTCTGAACGGTCGGCAGCTTTTTCAGAAGACGAAGCGTCGGCAACGTCAGCATCATCATGACTTTACTCCGACGGCTACTGCCACGTGGCCACTCAACCACCCGCATGTACCTCCGCGGCCATGCGCCCAAACCTGCATGCGCCTCAAAAGTCACGCGCCCCAGACTGCTCTCTGATCCCAAAAGACAGAAGGAAAGTCTCCATCTGAAGCTCCGCATGCGCCTCAAAAGCCATGCGCCCCAGACTGCTCTCTGATCCCAAAAGACAGAAGGAAAGTCGCCTGCATGCGCCTCAAAAGCCATGCGCCCAGAATGGTTCATGACTCCTAAAGGTTATGAGCCAAAGTCTCCTCATGCGCCCAATCCTAGGCGCATTCTATTAGATCATTCCCCACCAAATCCGAGATCCCCGAGCCATGGGTCGATGACACATGTCCTTTGACTCAACTCATCCAAGATCTCAGCAACAGAAAGATCTTCTCCTCTGCTACGTGTCGGCTCACAACAGCAGTATGAAGAAGTCAACCCCTCGATCAGGGCGTATCACCCATGCGCCTCCATCAGCAATCAACACGTGGCGTCTCCACGCACCGGTGCATCCTACATATGCGCGCATGAGCAGCCAACCTGCCCAGCTATAAATAGAGGAATTATTTTCCTTCTTCGGGACACACACAGATACGAACGAACATACCACCAGAGAGGCAGATACAGACACTCAACGTCTTCCTTCTCTCAGCAAGCTCCAGCACCCAGAGCAATCCAAACCTTCAGAGAACCGATAACCGTCGTCAGCTCGTCAACGGAGTCAACGCATTACCACTCGCTCCATCGGTACAAGGGACGCAGATTAAACAAAAGTGTACTTCTAGGGCTACATCTAAGTCCCATATTGTAACACTGTTCTGTTTGTATTGAAATTTATAATCAAAGAATTTTAATGGCAAACAGAGGGCTTAGTTGTTAAATAGCCGATTGGTGGAGGGGCTTATTTGCTAAATAACCTTTCTCTTTATACTTTTGGCTGGAAAGAGAAAATTAATTCTCATTCTCATTCTTTCCCTCTATTCCGAGGAGCTCTCTTTTGCTTCCCAAAAATCTCTCGGAAGGAAACCCTAGCAAGCGGAGGCGGTGGCGACAGCAAGCGGCGGCGGGATCTTCTCCTCTCCGACCTCTAGAGCAGCAGTGGCCGGGCGTGATTTGATGGTCGGCGACGTACTCCGATCACGACGGCGTTCCGAGTTCCTGTGGCAGCGACCATCGACGGTTCAGCTTCGTGATCCTGTCGATTCCTTTCCTGGTGAGTTCAATAGTTGATCTCCACTGATGTTCGAATTTTCCGTGAGCTAAGTTGATCGATAGATTGAGTCGTGTCTTTGTGTCGGGTGTTTGCAACGCCATGACTTGGCCATCGAAGGTTCGTTAGGATTTTCGGTTGGTAGGAACTCAGCAATTTCGGGTAACATGTTTTCGATTGTTGATTCTTTTCTTTTTCCTCTTCTCGCGAATATTACTAATCAGTGGATCAGTGCTGTTGCAGATCGGATGAGTGGATTATTTTTAGAACAGTGATCATATTCGAATTCCCTATTTGGTAAGTATCAATTCATCATTTATTCTTTTTATTTTTGGGAGTAGATTATTTGAAGGCAGGGTCCTTCCTACCAGTTGCTTATAGATCGATAAATTAATGCATGAACCAGTGAGGGGAATTTGTGTTCGGGAGTACTGTCGAGCAGTAGGTGTTGTGTTCGCGACCAGGGGGCTTCTCGTTGAGGTAAATTTACTATTTGCAGATCAGAAATATTAGTAGCAATAGGATAATTATTAGTGGTTTATGGTTTCCTTGTTTAGGCATCACCCTCAGTTGTGATGGAGTGGAATTTTGTGTTTAGTTCATGTCTGGATAGAAATAATTGCAGTACATTTCTTTTAGCCTAGATTGAACTAATTTTCAGTTAAGGAATGTTGGTTTTGACTACAATTAGTGTCTGTTGTAGGAGGATGAACCTGAGATTTATCTCAGTATAGTCACTGAACAATTATCTCAGAGTTAACCTTATTTGGTCTGAGTTCTTGAATTTTTGAACCGAATGTGGGTTCATAGCTGTGTTGCAAATGGTTTACCTGAGTATCATTTGGCTTTGTTCCAAACATTTAAGTCGAATGATGTTGTTTGGGACTCACTCTACAGAGCAGTAAATTAGGAGACTATTTAATGGCAAAGGCAGAGAACATGTGTATCAGTGTTTAAACACTGAAGCTGAGATTCACATGAGTCCTTGGTCCAGTGATGAACCCGGAACTCCAGTGCATTACTTTGATTCAGTGTGGTGAACCTGAGATTTCATGTGTCTTATCATGATTGGTTGATGATATTAAGGATTGGTTAGTTGTTATATTGATATATTCCTATACCAATATTGAGCCTAGGAGTCACCTGCAGATTAGTTTAGCTACATTGGAATTGTACATGCAGTATTGATTTCATTGAGAAACTTGATTTAACACATGCAGTTAAGTAGTAAGGTGTAAACCTGAGTTTTCCTATATGTTACTTGAGTAGGCAGTGAGCTTTTGTTCAAGCTTTAGCTGTACATTCTTGAATGTGAAGCTTCTTAGACAATCAGTAAACAAGGAAGTAGTTAGTAAATAGGAGGAATAGAAGTAGGTTGCTTATGGGATGTGAACTTGATAATGAACTGCAGGTTCTTGTCACTGTCTGGGTTCCCAACTCACAACTGGGATTTACATTTCAAGTGTACTTCACTTAAGTGATAGGGACACTCTAATAAATGTGGACAAGGGATGCTTGCTAGAGTAACAACTACATGAATATTCTATGTGTATGCTACTAATGAGTAACCTTTTGTCTATTAGAGTCTCTAATTTAAACCTTTAACAAGTAATCAGTGCCCTGTTATATTTAACTGTTGCATACTGAATGCTTGAGAAGGCTGATACATGTGTACTGAGGAGAATTGATGCATACAATTCCTGTGAAGAGCTGATATTCCTCAACTGTACTAGACTGGTTCTTACTCGAACCAAGGGAAGTTGGGACTGAATGATTCAGTTTAAGAACTTGTCAATCCTTTTAGAAGAAGATTCTATTTATTTCTTTTGCAGCCACACTGTAATTGATGACCAGGAAGTTCCTGAGAGATAGGTTTTGTGTGAAGTCGAGCATCTTAGGAAGGAGTTGAGAATTAGAATAAGACATTAGCATTGGTAAGTAACCTTCTAAGGAGTACTTTTCAAATATAAGTTTTCATGTGACTTGAGGAGATAATTGTAAAAATATATGATATGGTGAATACCTGAAAGTAAACTCATATGTCCATTACAATAGACTGTTGTATTTTAATTGCTAGATTCTGATTTATTTTAGACCTAAATCTTTAGTTTTACTTGTCTTTAGACGTAGGATAAGGAAGTTACAAGATAACTAGTTTGCACTTGTTTAGATTATAACCAACTTGTATCAAATTATTTAAATACAGGAGAACATCTAGCCGATCTTCACCCGTACTTTCCTGGAGCAAGGCAAGTACATTCTATGGTCTTGTGCATTTTATTATATCCTGTGCTTTCTTGATTGACACGCTGCAACACGACATGTATTTTTGGTGCTCATGTTCCTTGTTCTTATTACTTGTACCTGGGGTGGGGAAATATACTATTTATGTGACCAAACCCAAGAAACAACTCAGGTGTGTTTAGCTTAGACCCCGCATCGTGCACGCGGGTCCTAAGCCGTACCATTCATGTGCTTTCATGTGCTTACCCCTAGCCGGTCACGTACTTAGTTATATTTCAAATATTGTACACACATGTTCAGGAGATATATCATGTACTTAGTTCCTGTGATTCCTGAGATATCATGTTCTTATATTTCATGTTCTTTCATGTTCTTACATACCATGTTCTTTCATGTACTTATACACCATGTTCCTTCTTATGCTTACATACCATGTTCCCTTGTACTTTCATATCATGATGTCTTGTTCATTACCTAGAACTGTACTTTGCTCTGCTCCTGAATAGGATATGTTGCAGGTATGCTTGCAGGACATTGTTCTACTCTATGGGCCAGAGCCCAGGATTTAGCTGAGCAGGATGAGGCTTAGCTTGAGGCTTCAGGTTTAGATCACTTAGCTTTACTTTGAGATATTGACTTTAGAGTTCATAGCACTTTTCATTCTTGTTGATTCTGGTACATTATGATATCTGGATTTGTGGATTATGGTGATCATTTTGGGATACATTTTTAGATGTTGTGATTCTATACTTTCATGTTTATCTGGTTAGTTTTTCCTAGCTTGGTACAGCTTACTTCGTCGTGTCTAACGACGAAGGCTGGGCGTGTCCGACTCGTGTCCGATTATTTGGGAGCGGGTCGTGACAGCGGATTATGTCGAACGTGTTCAAAGAGATAGACTATGTGAAATGGCTTGATGAATGAGTGATATTGATACGTCGTGGAATTGGTTGAACATGAGTTATCGTAGGATGGCTTTTCTGAACGACTTGAACCCGTGCGACGAATGTTGGGATGTTAGTAGAAAATCTATGCTCGATGTTTAGAAATCGGAGTGATGCGAGCTTGGATAGAAAATCCTGTACTATCAACTTGGTTTGACCTTAGGATGGGGTCAGTGTTGATATCGTTGTTTGGGAACTATGATTCTAATACTGACGGATTGACATAGCCTAGCGGTTTGACAGACGTCCCGGTACGGAGCGGTAGGAATTGTGGAGGCACCGCTCACGAGGCTCGGTTGACATGCACGTATATCAGGGACGCCCGAATATGTGCACGATCTGACTCGAGTGGTGATGGCGAATTCTCTATCACGAGGCTTGGCTGAAATGCATGTATTTTGGGGACGCCTGAAATATGTGCACGATCCAACTAAGTGATAGTTGAATCAAGTGAGACTAGAGGAATGAAAAAGTGTCGAGGATTTTGAAATCGTGTTGGTGGTAGTACGATTATTGAATTGAGATGAGCCTGAATGTTGGTTGATTGGTTAGTATGCCATACGATTAAGTTAGTGGTAAGCACGAGCGTGGCTCGGATAGAGGAAACACCTAGGCGACGTGTGCGCGACAAGAGTATGTTACCCAAATGGAGATATAGTTGTTCGAGGTGAAAGATAACCATAGCACGAGCGTGGCTCGAGTTGAAGAAACGCATAGGAGTAGTGTGTGCGAGAGTTCTTGAATGTTGAGTCAAGTTATCAGTCGATAAGTGTACCCAGTTAGTTTCGAGGGCGAAACTTTTTCTGAGTGGTGTATGATGTAGTACCCCGTCCCGCTCAGTCAATCGGAGGAATCGAAACGCCGACGGCGTTCGGACTTAGCCTTGCAACGGCTGCTCGAAGACATCGCTCGGTCGAGGCGACCGCTCGCTCAGGTGGGATAGTTACAGTTAACTTGCCTCATCTTAGCCTTCACATAATAAATCGTATATTTTTAATTTGCACAAGTAGGCTTGATAATAAAAGAGACTAATCCACATAGATAAGGGAATAATCCCGACAGGTCGAATTGAGTTAGAATATGGAAAGGTCCAACGGTCGGCTTAGAGTCGGTGCACGGTGTGCTTTGAAAATGACACTCGTCCCTTCGTCCCGTGGCTTGGGAGAAGGAAAGTTTGTTTTCGCCACAAAGCTAAGAGCTAGCCTAAGTCATAGGCGTCGCCCGCGTAAATGCTCGATAAAGCATGCACGCTTCCATGATGCAAGGCTTGGCATAGCCTTTGCTCGCCCCACGGGTTAAAGTTACATTGCACGGCTTGTGGCATAAGTCTAGGCACCCAAAGAGCTTGGTTGTTCAAAGTCGATCGCGTGCACGACACGTTCCATGAAGGCAAAGCTTGACGCAGCCTTTGCTCGTCAAGTTGTTGCGAAGTTAAGTTAGGCAAGTTATGTTAGGCTATCGGAGTACTAGCAAGCACGGTCCTACGAGTTCTACGACTGGGTATAACCACATAGTCTTACGGTCTCAAGGCCCATCATATAGAGTATGACTTGGGTGGTGGTGTCGCATAGAGTTCAGTTGGTTTAAGACACAATGTCACGGACTTAGTGTTTAAGGCAAGGACCACAATTGATTCAAGTGAGTTTTGGAGAAAAGGACTATCAAATAGGCATTCATGATTTGAATGAAAGGATGTGGTAACATGGAAAGAATGCTCGCGACCATGGGTCGTCGAGACGGTCTCAAATGATAGAAGTCTTGATATTGGTTTTGAAAGAGATGGTAACACTGGAAGAAGAATGACTGTATGAGACGTCAGTTTGAGTCGAGTCTTGCATGATCATTGGACAACTTGTCGACAAGGGCAAAGATTTCCTCGAACGGCAACCCGGGACCACGGGACCGACTCGGCCTAGGAGGAAACACGATATAGCCGAGCTGGGAGTACCGCTCAGGTTAGTCGGGGGCTTTCAGCGGAGATCGCTACTTACGATGAAAGGTATCCCGAATAACAAAGCTATAAGTCCAGGTATAGCTTGTGGTGCTAGTGACCTCATATAGATGTGTCGGCATGGGCGGCAATCCGCGTGTGTGCCTTTGGATTGAGTTGAGTTGAATGTATATGCAGTTAGAACACAATGTTTGGGCCTAATGATTTGGCTGTAACGTAGGCGACGTGCTTCGGCATGAGTTGCGGTGTCGAGTCTTAAGTTGTCGGCATATAGGTTGCATAGTTTGGATTTGAGTTATCTTGAGTTTAAGTTCAGGAAATGTCGCAAGGCAAAGTCGGTCGGGTGACACTTAACCCACAAGTCTTGATTGGGTCAGTTGGTGATCAAAGTAGCAAGGGCCGCGAGGCGGCGATATGGTTGAGTCTCACTGAGTTGCGAGGCACGGCCTCAATAAGGTCTTATAGCACGGTCACATGGGAATTAAGTCTTATCGCGTAGTTCCATCTCTGATTACATGCCGAAGGGCAAACACGACTTGATAGGTTAACGTTGTTGGTGCAAGCACGGGATGGTCTAAAGACACAAAATAGGCCAAGGCGTTGGTCCTAAAACTGATCCTAAGGCAAGAGTAGAAAGACAATATAAAAGGGACTAAGTTGCACAAAGTAAATCAAACGTGTTGGTTTCGTATGGGTGGGCGAGGAGCACATTCTGCCAGTACAATTGAGTACTGACACCCACATAGTTTTTATGTGCAGGCACATTCTGCCAGTACAATTGAGTACTGACACCCACATAGTTTTCGTATGGGTGGGCGAGGAGCACATTCTGCCACGGAGTTCCTTGGTGATTCGAAGCGTGCGACCGCATGGAGTCAAGACTTATACGGGACATAATGTATGGGCATCGCCTTCCGAAGCATCCGCTGGCTCAAGATTTGTATTTGAGAGATGAGAGAGAACTGAGTGATTTGTAATGTGAGAAGAGCTTGAGTGACTTGTAATCTTGGCCTTGCGCCCTTTGTAACCTTTGTTTCAATATCAATAAAGAGCTTCTTTTGAATAACTTGTGTTTTGCTTCAAATTTTCGCTACTATTATTCAATGTCTCTGCTTGGGAAGGTGATGGTGGTGGTGGTGGTGGTGGTGGTGGTGATGGACGCAGCAGTGGCGGGGGCGGGGGTGCGGGGGCGGGGACGCGGCTGGGCGGGGTCACGACGGCGGCGGCAGGTTTGTGAGAAGACGAGGATATTTTCGTCAAAAATTATCTGTCAAACTCTTTGACCGTCAGCTATGGACGATTTCCGTCAAAAGTGGAAGGTGTCGTACATTATGATAAAACAGTAGGGAGCAACTTAAATTTGGGTAAAGCAAGTGGGTGCGACTCAAAATTTCTCAAAAATATTTGATAATTTGGAAAGTTTGATAATTTAGAACTAAAAAAATGAAAAGAAAATGGGACTAAAATTGTTTGGACATATTTATAATAATTAAATTTGTTGAATATTACAACAGTCTTTTTTTAAGTGGTAAATTATAATCTCAAGATTTGAATTTACAATCTCACTTATAAAAGGCATCATTATATAGTGATAAGCACTTTAAAATACAAAAATACAAACAAAAAACTTATTTTTGAGATGCCCGGCGATACGCACGGGACTTTGTGCACGCCCCCGTGGCTCGATCCACTGATCTTCCGCCACTAAGCTAGAATCTTATAGTTCTCCTCGGTAACCACAAGAGACACTCGAGTTCGGTACAAAAAAAAACACCTTAGCACTTTAAAGGGCTCACCATTTATAGCGCAAAAAACCAATTCAATATATCAACAATTTTGAAGTACTGTATAATTGTAATGGATACAGATGATAGAAACTATAGTTACATCCCCTTTTACTTGCACAACTCTTATGTGATAACGAACAACAGTTGTGATCACATTAGGTCTCAACTGCAAATTAGCCCATGGCAGGGTGTAAAGAGGAACTCAATGTCCAGAGCTGAAAAAAGGGGAACGTGCTTTGGATTTGCTCCTCAGAAACACTTCACTGAGCAAAATTAGTCTTCTGTAGGTCCGATCGAAACGAGTCGCAGCTGTCCGCCATATATCTCAGGAAGCTGGCTCTCATCGATTTCTTCGAGCAATGTTGCTTTCAGATTTTTGTCCTCCACAAACACAAACTGCAGCGTAAAAAAAAACTTCATCCGAGACCGCAAACTTTAAAGTGGAGGATACTATTTGATACGGTTAAGAAGGAGGAGAGAGTTTTGAAGAGTCCACCTTTTCCTTTGTTCTCTTGTCTATGAATGGGCATATAATCTTCCATGCCTTCATGAAAAGATAGGGTACATGGATCAGAAGCACCTTGCCAAGCTTCTCAGGATAGTAATTCTGCAGACAATTGAACCAAACTATTAGAAGCTCACGCATTTTCTTTCAGAATGTAACTCAATCAAACAAGAATATACTTCCAGTACCGTCATTTTAGTGGATTCATTCCTCTTCCAGTATGATATGATATGAACACAGAGAATCGACACCGACTTTGGCAATGTCCTAGTGTTTTTGGAATACCCATCTCATGTCCGTACGTATCAGACACAGACACAATATGACACCAATTTTGGAGGAGGGGGAGGGGTCGGGCCGGGGGGGGGGAGGGGGGGGGGGGGGGGGGGGGAGGGGTCGGGCCGGGGGGGGGAGGGGGGGGGGGGAGGGGAGGGGGTGGGGATAGAATAGGAAATTCTTTTTTTTTTTTTTTTTGATGGGGTGTGCTAAGTAGGTGATGGGGTGCGGATAGCAGCAGATAAGCATTTTGTCAAATTCAAGAAGTGGAAAACGGTTGTCGAGAAGAAAAAATGGTAAATAGTAAAGTGTTTGCAAACAAATAATAGAAAGTACACCTCGAGAAAATTTTAGGACTACTATAAGGATCAGGGTATACAATGAAAATATACGATTCCATGACATTTAGAGCATAACGGATAAGCAAAGCACATGAGAAAACTACTACTAAAGAAAGCCATGAGTATGCAGTTACAAGAAGACCTTACGAAGGACTTATGGGCGGAGACAGTAAATCATGTATGTTATTTGGTTAATAAAGCACCATATATAGCTATAGATCTTTAGATTTATGAAGAGTCATGGAGGGGAGATCCTGTTGAGAGCATTAATGGGCTTTTAGTCCCATATCGGGTAGAATAATAGAGAGAGGAGTTAATCTCTCCTATATATGTGTAGCTCCACCACAATAATAAACAAGCCAAGTATTCTACTAAATTTATATTTGGTATCAGAGCCTCCACAAAATCCTAACCCTAATCAAACCCTAGCCCTAGCCCTCTTCCAAACACAGCCGCCGACCCCCGATCCCTTCCCCATCTTTGCCTTCTCCCGTCGCCGACCGCTCCTCCACCCGCCGCCAACCCCTCCTCCTCCTGCTGCCTTCCTCCCGCCGGCCGGTAGTAGCCCCCCTCCCTTCGTCGTCGGCTGCCCCGCCTCCGATACCGCTCCCACCTCCTCTCCGGCCAGCCCTCCTTTACGCGCCGGACTCCGCACCCTTTCCGTCGTCGCTAGCGTCGGCCCCCGTTCCCCTTCTCCAGTCGCAACCATGCACGGGACATGAGCAGCGGCGCTCGAGGATGCCGCTGTCGCTGAAGGAGGAACATTAGACGTGGAGAGGAAGGTGAGCAAAGATGAAGACGGTCTCGATTTACCATCACCTTGTTTATGGAAGAGGAGAAGACGAAGATGATGAGACGATCTACGACAAGCTGACAGCCAAAGATATGAAGGCTTTGGTGGACGATCTCTTCTCGAAGAGGCTGACCGAGACTAGTTTCCGTCCTGCACACGCAGACGTGGATCCTTCACCATATAAAATGGCAAAGTTGAAGAAACTGAAAGTAAAGTTTGAGGGTACTTTCAACTATTTGAAGTGGTCGCGTCAGACGATGTGAACTCTAAAGGCAAGAGGCTTGGTGGGCTATGTGAATGGCCAAACCAAGGCACCTGAAAATCACTCCTCACGAGAGTTTGCTGTGTGGAAAATCGTCAACAATGTTGTAGCTGGATGGTTGACAGCCTCCTTGACCAACCAAGTGTCGGACAACATGAAAGCAATAGAGGGAGCTGGTGATATTTGGATGACGCTGAAAGATATGTACTCAGGGACGGACAATCCTATGAGGGTCTTCCAACTGCATGATGAACTTGATAAGGTGGTCCAAGAAGATCACACCATCTCTGAGTATGCGGCTCTACTAAAGAAGTATTGGTCAGATCTCGACCACTATGATCCCATTGGTGTGGAAGATGAGCAAGTGGAACCGGCATTTGCGAAACATTACCAGAAGTTCATGGAGTATATCTCGCGATAAAAAATGATGAAGTTCCTGAAGGGGCTCAACCCAGCATTCGAACAAAGGAGGAATGTGCTACTCGCACAACCCGGACTACCATCACAAGAGGAGGCAATTGCCGCTATGGCACAAGAAGAAGCGCGGTTGAAGCTGATGCCTAGCACTTCTAGTTCTCCGGGGGAGAAATCAGCTCTAGCAATTCTTAACCCAAACCCTTCAGGAGGGGGAGGGTGCTACAACTGTGGAGACCCGGGACACTTCATCAGATTCTGTACGAAGCCTATGAGAGGCCAGTCCAGCGGCCGTGGAGGGCATAGGGGTGACAGAAGAGGCTCTGCCGGTAGCAGAGGTAATTATTCTGAAGGACACAAGACAAACCTGGCAGAAGGAAGAAATGAAAATCAGTCATCCGATATGACCTCTAGTGAGAGGGGAATGCTGGAAATGTGGAGGAACACGAAGCTTGGAACCAACGACAGTCGAGCCAACATAGCTGGAACATCGACTCCAACCACCTCCGGGGGTAACATCACATACTATGCCAATACAAGCACAGTTATACCTGCTCATGCCCTTGCATCTACCCACAAACCATGAAGTTTAAATTGGATAATTGACTCTGAGGCATCGTGCTATGTCACGGGTGCCCGTGATGAGTTCCAAGATTACACTCACCTGATGATGCCTGAAAGCATTCAGACTGCTGATGGTACTGCTAGACCCATTGTGGGTAAAGGCACCGTTGAATGCACCCTTTTTATGAGTCTTACTGATGTCTTGCATGTTCCATCTTTTCCTGTTAATCTATTGTCCATTAGTGCCATTGTTCTTCAACTTAATTGTGTTGTTTCCTTTGACATTCCGAAGGTATTTTTCAGGAGAAGGGAACGGAGAGACAGTTAGGGACTGGCACTTGGCATAAAGAGCTATAGTACTTGGATAGGGGTGGGCTGGATACATCACTGGCAACACTGGTGGATGAAGCAAAACTGGAGGAGCTACGAAGTACCGTGGAAGAAGAATTATTACTCCAACATCAGCACATGGGACGCTCTTATTCAGTCTACTGAGTCGGATGTTTCCCTCTATGTATCAAAAGGCAAATAAGCAAAAATTGGTTTGTGATGCTTGTGAACTTAGAAAACATACCAGAAGCTCTTATGTGAGTTCTGGAAATAAAAGTTTAGCTGTTTTTGATATAATACACTCTGATGTGTGGTAAACTTGTCCTACAACTGTTGTTAATGGTTTTAAATGGTTTGTCACGTTTATTGACTGTCATACTCGTGTTACCTGAGTATACCTAATGAAGAGTAAGAGTGATGTCTTTGCATGCTTTCAAGACTTTCATCGCAGGGTTACAATACATTACGGTACTAAAGTAAAGATTTTGAGGTCAAACAATGGAACATAATACACCAACAAGGCTATTGAAGAGTACTTATCAATCAATGGGATACATCATCAGACTTCATGTGCCTATACACCAGCAGAAAATGGCGTGGTGGAGCGGAAGAACGGGCACCTGTGGAAAGTGGCAAGGTCAATGATATTTGCGATCCATCGTCTGGAATGTGAGAGGGGTCCGGAACAAACAAACCAGGAAGTATCTGAACTCTCTTATTTGTAAATATTCTCCTGATCTCTTAGTAATTCTTGAACCAAAAATTGACAGGGAGAATCTCCCTGCCTTGGCTTCTGAACTTCACATGAAAAATTTCTTCCATGCAGGTGAGGGGAATAAGTATATATGACTATTGTGGAATGACAGCATCAGCCTCACTATTGCGGAAATTGTAGTGTCCCGTCCCACAAAGTCAATCGGAGGAATCGAAACGCCGAAGGCGTTGGAACTTAGCCTTGCAACGGCTGCTCGAAGGCTCGCTCGTCCGAGGCGACTCCTCGCACAGGTGGGGTAGTTTCGGTGAACTTGCCTCATCTTAGCCTTCACTTAATAACGCGCATGTTTTCAACTTGCACAAGTAGGCTAATATAAAAGCTACGAACGCACATAGCTAAGGGAATAATCCCGACCCGTCGGAATGTCTTAGAACATGGAAAATGGTCCCACGGTCTTCATAGAAGTCGGCTCAGCGTGCTTTCAAATGACACTCGATCCTTCGATCCCGTGGCTTGGGAGAAGGAAGTTGGCTTAAGTTGCTAAGTTGTCCCGACACTTGAAATAGCCTAAGTCATAGGCGTCGCCTGCGTGAATGCTTGGTAAAGCATGCACGGTCCCGTCATTTTGCCCCAACACTCGAAATCAGCCTAAGTTATAGGCGTCGCCCGTATGAATGCTTAATAAAGCATGCACGGTCCTGTCCCGCAAGGCTTGGCATAGCCTTCGCACGTCCCGCAAGTTAAGTCGTCTTGCACGGCTTGTTGGCTTAAGTCTAGGCACCCGAGAACTTGGTTGTTCAAGTCGAACGCGTGCACGGCACGTTCCCTCGATGCGAAGCTCGGCGTAGCCTTTGCTCGTCGAGTTGTTGCCCGAGTAAGTTAGACAAGAGTTGTGCTGGGCTATCGAAGCCATTTCTAGCACTATCCCGCTCTATCTGCGGTTGTCAAGTCGCGTAGTCCCTTGAGAACAAGGCTCGTCGTATAATTATATGACTTGAGCGTTAGCGTCGCCTTTAGAACTAGGTTTGTCTAAGGCACGAGCTACGATGGATCTAGTAAAGAGTATGTCACAATCAAAGGAAGTCCACGCGACTTGTTGTCGCCGAGATCGGTCCCGCTACTTGGGAATCTCGCTAAGTCATGATATGTCCCGCACACGAGATGGTCCCCCGGCTTGGGAGTCTCGCTAAGTCTTGATATGTCCCGCACACGAGATCGGTCCCGCGGCTTGGGAGTCTCGTTAAGTCTCGAGAGAGTTAAAGGAAAGCATGGTCATGTTAAGGAAGGATTTGATAGATCGAGTTGAGTATGCATGGTCATTGGACAACTTGTCGACAAGGTGTAGTCTTCTCGAATGATTACCGGGGCGCCGGGACCATTCGGCCTGGGGGAAGCGCGTTGCGGCTCAAGGTAGGATGCTGGATAACCGCATGGGAGACTTCGGCGCCTCCGGGCTAGCTACCCATGTAGGGACGAGACCGATATCCCACGAGCCAGTCCAAGATAGCTTGACATTGCTAGTGACCACTCATGTAGATGTGTCGGCAATAGCGGCACACCGCGTGTATGCCTTTGGATTGGGTTTAGAACTGGAATCATGCCTAGTCGATAACACAATGTCTGGGCCTAAGATTGGGCTGCAGCATAGGCTCCGTGCTTAGCACGATACTTGGCGTCGGGATGTCCATGAGATCGATACTAGGTTTGGCAAGTCTTGTCTAAGTTGGTTCATGAGTCGAATAGAAAGACCGCTAGGCGGTAGCATGGATAAAGTCTTGATAAGTTGCGAGGCGCAGCCTCAATCTTTGAAGAATATACATGTCTAAGCAAGGTCTTAAGGCACAAATCAAGTCTAGCGGCACGACCTGCACGAGTCATCCCCTTGACGTCGTTGGCACGAGAATAGGCTTGAGGCACTTGAGTTCAAGTAAAGGTCATGGCACGGCCGAGTCCGTGTAAGTTGCTCCTCGGCGTAGCACTGTCTCGAATATGTCTAAGTCGCGAATAGAGTATGGCACGACCCTGTCGTCCCGAGTTCAAGTTGGGTCAAGTACATGCACGATGAGGCACTGCCTCGATCGAAACACACGTTGGAATTATAGCACGAACATGTCTTGGCACCTCGGTTTGGTCGGACGTCCTCGTCCTAAAATGAATCCTAAGGCAAGACTAGAAAGACAATCGAAAGGGTTTTAAGCTGCACAAAGTAAATGAACGTGTCGGTTATGTATGGGTGGGCGAGAAGCTCACTCCACCAGTACAGTTGAGTACTGACACCCACACAGTGTTCATGTGCAGGCACAGGTAGAAGCTCGTGGCGCGGAGCTCGCTTAGATGCGTCGAGGCACGGAGTTCCTTGGCGATTCGAAGCGTGCGGCCGTGCGGATTGAAGACTTATACAGGACATAATGTATGGACATCGCCTTCCGAAGCTTCCGCTGTATTCAAGCATTGTATCGAGAGATGAGAGAGAGCAGAGTGAATTGTAAAATGAGAGAAAAGTGAGCACGAGAGACTTGTAATTTGGCCTTGCGCCCACAAATGAAATCTTGTATTCAATATCAATAAAGAGGTTCTTTTGAATGACTTGTGTTCATGTGTACTTGTTCTAAATTTTCGCTGCATGTTTCAATATTTCTGCTTGGAACTTCTGTGCGACGACCCCGTCGCTGCCGATGTAATCGGCCGTTATGAAACTGCCTTGCACGAGCGCAATCTAGGCTCGTGCGGCATCACGCCTTAGCGAGGACGATCGCTCCTACGGGAGCGGGACGTGACATAATGGATCAGAGCACGGCTTTACGTCCTTGGACTTCACGTCGAATTTTTCAGTTTTGAAAGCTCGTCGTTGGAAAAAGAAAGTGTGCGCTCTCTCTCGAGTGTCCCTCGGCATGTCCATACAATAAGTCTAAATATTTTCAAAAGCTCGTACAAGCGTTCAACCAAACGCATCGGTAGGCTATCGTCGAAGGCATCAGTAGGCCTTTGTGCCGAACGATGTTAAACTTGACTCGATAGAGAACACATGCTAAGTTAACATGTCGAGTGCGTGCCTAACTAGTCATGCGTTGACCCTAGCAATTGAGCGTGCAAACTTGAAATATAGTCCGCACGGGATAGCTGTGCACACGGCCTTTTGGCTAAGTTGTGCTGCGTGTCGCGCACCTCGACATTTTGGTGCGAACGAGTTGCGAGCGATATCAAGTACCGCTCAGTCGGGAACGAAGCTACACTTAGAGTGTCTATCGATAGGAACGCTATCGAGTTAACGCTTAGGCGTACACGGAGGATTGACTTGGATTTTAAGGAATAGTGCGAACGACTTAGTACGTCGATGCGACGTGAGCGATTACGCTAGAGATTCGTCGAACGAATCTGAAGAATATGTCATAGCAAATGACGCGAACCTGATTGTAGGCTCGATCGGATGGCTCGAATCCGAGTGTGTATGGATTTTCTTAGAAATCATTCGAGCAAATATTGAGGATTATGAGTATGCCGACGAGGCGATGCGATCGCGCAAAGCCTTAGAACGCGTCACGCTTAGTTGGTCGTGACTTCGAATGTCCGGAACGAGCATCTCGTTCGGACAACTTGTGAATAGGTGACGCGAGTTAGAAAACGATATCGAATCACGCTCGGAACGATGAATGAAAACGAATGGTCGTGATCGAGGAAACTTAGAGGATCGCGCGTACGATTTTGGATTGTTTCAAATGAAAAATGACTTGAGTTTTGAACAATGATCTTGAAACGAGCTTGAGGAATAGCGATCGAACTTGATCTTGAATATCGAGAAAATTATGGAATATCCAGTTCGGACAATAGCATCAGTCGCACGACTCGAAATTGGTTGCAAAGGAAGATCGTCAGGTTATGCATATCGTCGATGGTATTGAGGCGTATCAAAGATCGATATACGATAACTCGGGGGTACTCTGACACGACGAATGACGATTGTGCAAATATCATTGTTCCGATGGATGCTATACGCAGAATGTTGAAATGTGTCGAGGAAAAAATAAACTTGGCTCGAGGATTTTCTAGTTGAATGAACGACGGTCGGACTATCGAACTTGGATTGGATGAAAATGATATGTTTGGATTTGCTTCGTCGATAACCACAACGTTGACGTTCTTGTCTTATGCGAGCGCAACTCCGGCCTCGCACATGCGTCACGTCGGTTAGGGCGATCACTCCGCATGAGCGCTGGTATGGTGATTCATACAGCGGGGGTGATTGAACTAGCATGGCGTGGCAACTTGTGTGCTTCGACTTGTGGTTTGACGCGAAGGGAGATTCGAGAATGAATCAGCGTATTTGACGGTTGAATTTGAGGATTGCGTAGGTCCAATTCGCATATCGAGAATGAATTAGTCTGTACTCAAACAAGAGTTACGTCCCGATGAGAATGATTATTCCGCGGGAGCGTTGCATGGTGATTCATGAACCGTCGTGGATAATCGAACTCGCGTGAGATTGGGGCGCAACATATTGTCAAAGCTAGACGACCTCGTAATCGAATACATGAATTGGTTAGAATGGGTGATTTGAATGGATTCAATTTCGTTGCGCTGTGCAACGAACGCCCTGACACGAAATAGGTGATCGTGCTCGATGTTTAGAAATCTGAGTGACGCGAGCTTGGGTAGAAAACCCCGTGCTATCGACCTTGGTTTGACCCTAGGATTGGGGTCAGTGTTGGCATTATTGTTGGGGAACTATGATTCCAATCCTGACATTGACTTAGCCTCGCAAAGATTGGCCTAGCGGTTAGGCGAGACGCCCTGTTTCATGAGTTATCAATCGAAGGATTGATCTTGAAGATTGGCATGGATGGATAGTGTGAATCAAGAACATAGGAAAAACCCCTCAGGAGATTTGGCTGACATGCATATATTTCAGGGACGCCGGAGTATGTGCACGATGCGACTCGAGTGAGAATGACGAATTCTCTATCATGCGGCTTGGCTGAATGCATGTATTTTGGGGACGCCTGGAATGCGTGCACGATCCAGCCAAGTGATACGGTGAATGGAAATGAGACTTGGGGAATGGAAGAGTATCGAGAATTTGAAATCGTGTTGAAAGAAAGAATGATAATAGTGCGAGCGTGGCTCGGACTCAAGGAAATGCGTAGGCGTATCTCGCTCGACTGTTATAGTCCCGTGTCTAGGCTCGATTAAGTCTTGGCCATAGAAATGGTAGGATGGCTTGCCTTCAGGAAAGTCTCGAGGACGAGACTTGTTCTGAGTGGTGTGTGATGTAGTGCCCCGTCCCACAAAGTCAATCGGAGGAATCGAAACGCCGACGGCGTTGGAACTTAGCCTTGCAACGGCTGCTCGAATGCTCGCTCGTCCGAGGCGACTCCTCGCACAGGTGGGGTAGTTTCGGTGAACTTGCCTCATCTTAGCCTTCACTTAATAACGCGCATGTTTTCAACTTGCACAAGTAGGCAAATATAAAAGCTACGAACGCACATAACTAAGGGAATAATTCCGACCCGTCGGAATGTCTTAGAACATGAAAAATGGTCCCACGGTCTTCATAGAAGTCGGCTCAGCGTGCTTTCAAATGACACTCGATCCTTTGATCCCGTGGCTTAGGAGAAGGAAGTTGGCTTAAGTTGCTAAGTTGTCCCGACACTTGAAATAGCCTAAGTCATAGGCGTCGCCTGCGTGAATGCTTGGTAAAGCATGCACGGTCCCGTCATTTTGCCCCAACACTCGAAATCAGCCTAAGTCATAGGCGTCGCCCGTATGAATGCTTAATAAAGCATGCACGGTCCTGTCCCGCAAGGCTTGGCATAGCCTTCGCACGACCCGCAAGGTAAGTCGTCTTGCACGGCTTGTTGGCTTAAGTCTAGGCACCCGAGAACTTGGTTGTTCAAGTCGAACGCGTGCACGGCACGTTCCCTCGATGCGAAGCTCGGCGTAGCCTTTGCTCGTCGAGTTGTTGCCCGAGTAAGTTAGACAAGAGTTGTGCTGGGCTATCGAAGCCATTTCTAGCACTATCCCGCTCTATCTGCGGTTGTCAAGTCGCGTAGTCCCTTGAGAACAAGGCTCATCGTATAAGTATATGACTTGAGCGTTAGCGTCGCCTATAGAACTAGGTCTGTCTAAGGCACGAGCTACGATGGATCTAGTAAAGAGTATGCCACAATCAAAGGAAGTCCACGCGACTTGTTGTCGCCGAGATCGGTCCCGCTACTTGGGAATCTCGCTAAGTCATGATATGTCCCGCACACGAGATGGTCCCCCGGCTTGGGAGTCTCGCTAAGTCTTGATATGTCCCGCACACGAGATAGGTCCCGCGGCTTGGGAGTCTCGTTAAGTCTCGAGAGAGTTAAAGAAAAGCATGGTCATGTTAAGGAAGGATTTGATAGATCGAGTTGAGTATGCATGGTCATTGGACAACTTGTCGACAAGGTGTAGTCTTCTCGAATGATTACCGGGGCGCCGGGATCATTCGGCCTGGGGAAAGCGCGTTGCGGCTCAAGGTAGGATGCTGGATAACCGCATGGGAGACTTCGGCGCCTCCGGGCTAGCTACCCGTGTAGGGACGAGACCGATATCCCACGAGCCAGTCCAAGATAGCTTGACATTGCTAGTGACCACTCATGTAGATGTGTCGGCAATAGCGGCACACCGCGTGTATGCCTTTGGATTGGGTTTAGAACTGGAATCATGCCTAGTCGGTAACACAATGTCTGGGCCTAAGATTGGGCTGCAGCATAGGCTCCGTGCTTAGCACGATACTTGGCGTCGGGATGTCCATGAGATCGATATTAGGTTTGGCAAGTCTTGTCTAAGTTGGTTCATGAGTCGAATAGAAAGACCGCTAGGCGGTAGCATGGATAAAGTCTTGATAAGTTGCGAGGCGCGGCCTCAATCTTTGAAGAATATACATGTCTAAGCAAGGTCTTAAGGCACAAATCAAGTCTAGCGGCACGACCTGCACGAGTCATCCCCTTGACGTCGTTGGCACGAGAATAGGCTTGAGGCACTTGAGTTCAAGTAAAGGTCATGGCACGGCCGAGTCCGTGTAAGTTGCTCCTCGGCGTAGCACTGTCTCGAATATGTCTAAGTCGCGAATAGAGTATGGCACGACCCTGTCGTCCCGAGTTCAAGTTGGGTCAAGTACATGCACGATGAGGCACTGCCTCGATCGAAACACACGTTGGAATTATAGCACGAACATGTCTTGGCACCTCGGTTTGGTCGGACGTCCTCGTCCTAAAATGAATCCTAAGGCAAGACTAGAAAGACAATCGAAAGGGTTTTAAGCTGCACAAAGTAAATGAACGTGTCGGTTATGTATGGGTGGGCGAGAAGCTCACTCCACCAGTACAGTTGAGTACTGACACCCACACAGTGTTCATGTGCAGGCACAGGTAGAAGCTCGTGGCGCGGAGCTCGCTTGGATGCGTCGAGGCACGGAGTTCCTTGGCGATTCGAAGCGTGCGGCCGTGCGGATTGAAGACTTATATAGGACATAATGTATGGACATCGCCTTCCGAAGCTTCCGCTGGATTCAAGTATTGTATCGAGAGATGAGAGAGCAGAGTGAATTGTAAAATGAGAGAAAAGTGAGCACGAGAGACTTGTAATTTGGCCTTGCGTCCACAAATGAAATCTTGTATTCAATATCAATAAAGAACTTTTGAATGACTTGTGTTCATGTGTACTTGTTCTAAATTTCCGCTGCATGTTTCAATATTTCTGCTTGGGACTTCTGTGCGACGACCCCGTCGCCGCCGATGTAATCGGCCGTTATGAAACTGCCTTGCACGAGCGCAATCTAGGCTCGTGCGGCATCACGCCTTAGCGAGGACGATCGCTCCTACGGGAGCGGTGCGTGACAGAAATCCACTCTCAATATTTGACATGCAACATCAGTAATCTGACTAAGCCGCAGGAGTTGGCTTTCACCGTGGTGTACGCGAGCTGCTTGGCTCGGACGCCCAAGGAGTTGTGGCAGGTGCTGTCCGCCTACTATGGCAACTGTCATACGCCGTGGTTGCTCGCCGGCGACTTCAATGTCGTCGCTACGGCGGCTGAGAAGTCGTGCCCGAGACCTATTAATTTCGGCGCTTCCGCGGAATTCAATAGCTTCATCTCCGACAACGGGCTGATGGACGCCGGGTTCCAGGGATCGACGTATACTTGGTGCAACGGCCTCGTCAGTAATCCGAATACGTGGGAAAGGCTAGACCGGGTCCTTTACGATACTAATTTCCTCCTCAACAACATCCAGGTTACGGTTACTCACCTCTCTCGTTTACATTCTGACCACGCTCCTCTTCTTATTGCTCCTTCAGATTCGCACAAGCCCGCGGCTCCTTTTCGCTTCCTGCGGATGTGGACCACCCATCCTACGTTCACGGATCTGGTTACTACTAGCTGGAATGCCCCGTGCTTTGGTCCTCCCCTTGTCGTGCTTCACAACAAGTTGAAAAGACTCGGAAAGTCTCTTCGGGATTGGAATTGGAATGTCTTTGGCGATTTGCGTAAACAAAAGTGGGACCTTCAACAAGAAGTCGATAATATCGAGGAGGGTCTCCAACAAAGGTGGTGCGAGTCTCAGGGGCTGGCTCTTCACACCACGCGCATGAGACTCAAAGCGGTTCTGGATATGGAGGAACAACTGCTTATGGATCAAGCTCGGATCAATTGGATCAAGAAAGGGGATCGGAACTCCTCGTTCTATCACGCCATTATCAAAGAAAGAGTGTCTTCCAACAAAATTCGCATGTTTGATCCGGATGGCTCGGCTGTGGAGGACCACGTTATTCTCGACCGGGCGATCACCCACTTCTCGAATTTCTTTGGTTTTGTGCCGGCGACGCCCGCGGATCCTTTCATTTCGTGCATCCCGACTATTATCACTGAGGCACAGAACCTTGAGCTTTGTGCCATTCCGTCGGAGGGGAAAGTTGAACAAGCGGTCAAGTCCCTCAACCCGCAGAGCGCGTCGGGCCCGGATAGGTTCACGGGGTACTTCTACACCAAATGCTGGAGCATTATCAAGAACGACGTCACGGCCGCTATCACGGATTTCTTTCTTGGCATTCACATTCCCAAAGGTATAAGCTCCGCTAACCTTGTCCTTATTCCTAAAACCAATAAACCTTTGAGTTGTCAGGATTTTAGGCCGATCAGTTTGAGTAACTTCTCACATAAAATATATCCAAAATCTTGGTGGAGCGTCTTTCTTTGGTCCTTCCTCTCATCATCTCCAGAGAACAGTCGGGCTTCGTAAAGGAAGGAGCATTCACGAGAACATAAGTTTGGCGCATGAGATTGTTCAGACTATCGACAACAAGGTCTCCGGGGGCAATGTGGCTATCAAACTCGACATGTCCAAAGCCTACGACAAGGTCAATTGGTCTTTTCTCATCCAGGTGCTTCGTCGTTTCGGGTTCAGTCACACATGGACCAACCTCATCTATAGACTCATTTCCAACTGTTGGTATTCCATCTCTGTCAACCGCAACACCGGGGGTTACTTTCGTTCTTTTAGAGGGTTACGTCAAGGGGACCCGATCTCGCCGGCTCTGTTTATCATCGTCCACGACGCGCTCAGTCGCAAAATCTCCAACCTCTGCCTGCACGGTAGCTTGAAGCTCTGCACCGGTAGAATCAACAACCTTCCTATCTCCCACCTCTTTTATGCGGATGACAGCCTCATTTTCCTCAATGGTGGCTCTAGCAATATAGACTGCTTTCTGGCGACTCTCCAGGAGTATGCTGCATCTTCCGGACAGGTTATTAACTTATCTAAATCATCTCTTATTGTTTTAACAAACCTCATATGTCTAGCCATGCGAATACTATTGCTAACAGTTCGGGGCTTAAGGTTACTTATTTGCCGATCTCGTATTTGGGGGTCCCTCTTTACAAAGGTAGAGCTAAACCGGATTACTTTTTCGACTTGATTTCCAAATTCGAAAAACGTATATCCGGTTGGAGAGGCTGCTTGCTTTCTTTTGGTGGCAAAATTACCTTATTGAAAAGTGTGCTCAATGCTCTCCCTATTTATTCCCTATCGGTTGTCAAAGCTTCCAAAAAACTCTTGCATAATTTGGAGAAAAGTATGGCAGCGTTCCTTTGGAACTCCAATGAGCGGCACCGGAAGAGGGGGATTTTTTGGGATCGGGTTTGTAGACCGATGGACGAAGGGGGTTTGGGTATTCGCTCTCTCAAGCAAGTTATGACCGCTCTTCACGCTAAACGGTGTTGTTCGATTATCAGGGGCGAGTCGGTTTGGGCTCACCATATGGTTCGCAAATATGGGGACCCGACTTCGGATAATTATGTTATGCCGCATCACCCATCTCCTCTTTGGCGCTCTATTATGGCGGTTTTTTCCGCAAGTTTATCGCCATTGCACTTGGGTGGCCGGCCGCGGGAATATTCCGATTTGGGGCGTCAACTGGTGTGGTATCATCCTCCCTAAACCTCGTGTGTTTAATTATATTCCCAATATTAGGCAAGTTGTGAACTCTCCTTTTATTCGTTTGTGTAATGGTGCTACAGTGGACATTAGGAATTATCTTCCTAATGTTGCTAAAAAATTGCTCAGGTCCATTGTGCTTAATGAGGAAAAGGACAAACTATGTTGGGTATTGAATCAAAATGGAGAGTTTTCTACTAAGTCTTTTTGGGACTTTTACAGGTTTAGATTTCCCAAGGTTTCTTGGAGCCAATTCTACTGGAATAGATATATTCAACCCCGCGTCGGTGCGTTCCTTTGGCGACTTAGCTGGAATGCGATCCCAGTGGATGCGAGACTTATTTCCATGGGTTTCAAACTGGCCTCTCGGTGTTCTTGTTGCGACAACCCGGACACGAAAACCATCGACCATTTATTCGTTTCGAGCGAGACGGCTTCTCGGATTTGGCGTCATTTTGCGGACATCTTCCAGCTCTCTACTTCCCCTTCGAGTGTCGATCAGCTCGCTCAGGTATGGCTTAACAATATTTCCTTGTCTTCTCCTTCGGGTATTAGCAGGAATATCATATTCGGAAACGCCCTTTGGGAAATTTGAAAGCTAAGGAATGAGATCATCTTCGGCAACGGAAAGCGCAACTGTAATTTCATCATCAGCCGGGTCTCGTCCAATCTTCAGCATACCCGCGAAGCCTTCTACATCTTGTCGGAGGGGAACGTTCCGGCTCGAAGCCTTCCTTCGGACGGTCAGCCTCTCGGAAGCGCTGCTGCCCACAGAGCAGATTGCGGCCGGACAGCATCATATGCTGCGCTTGCGGGGACAGCGTCTCTCGGGCGGATCCTTCTGCCGGCCAGATCAGCGAAGCCACTGCGGACCAGCACAACAGACCGGTCAGAGCCTTCTGCGCCCATCCAACCTGCTGGCCTGCTCGGGTGGTCCACAGCAGCACCTCTCGGGCGGTCCCAGCCTGCTGGCCCGCTGCTCGGGTGGTCCACAGCAGCACCCCCTCTTCTCGGATCAGCGACGGCGCCTTCTGGAAGCCCCCCGCGTCTGGTTTCAAACTGAATATTGCCGGACGTGTAGGTGACCCCCCATGCACGGCCGGTGGTGGGATCATTCGCGACGTCCACGGCAACTTCGTCGGCGCGTTCTATTTTTTCATGGCCGACATAGCTATCTGCATTCCAGATTTCGAAGCCCTTCTTTATGCGGCTGCTTGCTGCCGGGCGAAGAACTGGGTACTCAATGAGGTGGAAACGACTTCACTACGCCTTATCGACAACATGTTGGCCATTGAAGATCCTCCTTGGGCACTAGTCTACAAACTTCGGAAAATTCGGGCTCGTCTCACCCCTCTCCCGATATTCCAATCGACCTCTCCCCGAGCTAATGGGGTGGCAAAAGCTCTGGCTTCATTGGCGCTCGCCACGAAGGAAGGGCAGATCTTCTCCCACGCCACGGAGCTCCCGGCGCCGATCAGGTCCGCTCTCATGTTGGACGCCGAAGCTACTTAGAGCGGGTCCGTATATTGCACATAGTGGGAGCTTGGTTTAGCTCCAACGCCTCCTTGCTGCTGTTACTTGAATTTTGTTCATAAGTGGGTGTGTGTATGTTCCGAAACACTTGTGGGGGAATGCCGTGTTGACTGCTGCATATCTCATCAATAGGATGTCCTCTCAGGTGTTAGGATGGAAGACACCGTTTGAGATGCTTACAGGTGAGAACAAGTATATTGTTCCTCCAAAGGTATTTGGATGTGTATGCTTTGTGAAGGATAATAAGCTTGCAGTGGGGAAGTTGGACACTCGGGTAGTGAAGTGTCTTCGTTAGCTACTTAGAGGCTCAGAAGGGATATTCTTATTGGAGTCTTGTGGAACGAAGGCTCTTTGTGAGCATGGATGTTACATTCAGAGAGATGGAACCATACTACCATAATGGTTCAGGTAAAGGCTCCGCATTTGGTGACACACCTAACACATGAGGTGTTAGGAGTGAGGGGGAGATGGTCCCAAGCGTGATTGTAGGGTCAGTTCCATGCCCAATGATGGAAGTTGGTCCAAAGAAAGAAGGAAGAGATGGCGAGGGTGAGGAAAGTAATGAGGATGCATACAATCAGGAGGAAAGAAGTGATGCTCCAGTACAGGGGGAGGAACAGACTACAGAACAATCTACATCTACAAATCTCCAAGTCTACAGAAGAAGAAAGCAGCAGTCCACTACTATGCCTATTGCCCCCACTGTGCCATGTCCCTCGCTTAATCTTATTCCAACTCCTGAAGATGCGCCTTCTGCACCTGATCCCTCTAATTCGGATGCGGATCCCTCTGATTCGGATGGTACGATCTCTCGACTATCTCACATTTCCTTAAGAAGATCTTCTCATAGTAATGCGGAAAGATCTCCTATTAGTTATGGTTATGAACATGATATTGCCTATTTTTTTATCCTACTCTAATCTATCCCCTACTTATGCAGCATTCATTGCATCGTTAGACACCACCTCTTTGCCTAAGTGTTGGCAGGAAGCAAAAGAAGATCTGAGGTGGAAAGCGGCAATGTTGGAGGAACTTGGGACACTGGAAAGAAATGGGATATTGGAACTTATTCCATTACCTGAAGGAAAGAAAACAGTTGGATGCAAATGGGTCTTCACGGTAAAGGAGACGCCATAAGGAAAGGTGGAGCGATACAAGGCAAGACTGGTTGAAAATGAATTCACTCAGTCCTATGGCATCAACTATGATGAGACATTTGCTCCTGTAGCAAAGATGAGCACTGTGAGAACCCTGGTCTCTCTTGCAGCAAACCGTAGGTGGCAACTTCATCAATTAGATGTGAAGAATGTCTTTCTTCATGAAAATCTATAGGAGGAAGTATATATGGAAACGCCCCTGGATTTTGTACGAAGCAGTCAACAGGAAAGGTGTGCAAGCCGAAGAAATCACTGTATGGACTTAAGCAATCTTCTCGGCATGGTTTGAAAGATTTAGGAAAGCTAT
>JANAVB010032940.1:0-23249 GCA_029216955.1 Iris pallida
GAGTCGGACACGCCCAGCCTTCGTCGTTAGACATGACAAAGTAAGCTGTACCAAGCTAGGGAAATCTAACCAGATAAATATAAATGTGTACAATCACAGCATCTAAATACGTTCCCAGAAAGATCACCATGGTCCACAAATCCATATATCATGAAGGTACTAAAGTCAACAGGAATGAAACATGCTATGAACTCTAAAAACAATATCTATGAGTAAAGCTAAGTAGTCTAAACCTAAGCCTCTAGCTAAATTATGTCTCCATCCTGCTCAGCTAAGATCCCGGCTCTGGCCCATAAGGTAAAGTGATACCCTGTAACTATACCTGCAACATATCCAGTCAGAGCAGAGCTAAGTATATCCAGGGAAATAACATGAACATCATGGTATGAAAATGAATACAGAAGGTATAAAGTACGAGAAATGAGAACATGACATGAAACCTGAACATGAATACTGAAAAGTAAATACAGGGAACATGAAATAAAACCTGAACATGAAATACACCATGAACCTGAAGTGTACAATATATCAAATACATCCAGAGTGTGTGATCGGCTTGGGTAGATTCAGGGAACATAAATGGTACGACTTCGGTCCCGCGTGCACGATGCGGGGCCTAAGCTATTCACATGAATAGTAACTCGGTTTGATCACACTGTAGTATTTCCCCTCCCAGACACAAGTAAACTCAAGAAACCAGATACCAGACAATCTCGTGAAATATCGTGTCAACAAGAAGATACAAGAATGAATATACAAGACATGAAGAAATGGATAAGTCCGAGGAGTATACTTGCCTTGCTCAGGGTGATCGAGAATGGGTAGTGAAGTTGTATGTCCACCTGTTATGATTTGGAATAGATCAAAATCTAAATGATGACAACAACCTATCATTACTAATCATTCAATAGAATAGCTAATAATTTCCTGACACTAGTACTGCTAGTAAAGGAGTTAACAATTAGCCTTATAATTTCACTTGGAAAAAGTATTAGATGAATATATCTTATAGAAACTTGCAAGAGGAAACCATACTACTATTTCTCACTATCAAGATTAGACCTTAATTATTAATAGAATGTTGAAACCAACTATATAATTATTATTAAACTATCCTAAGCCTTACATCATATTCATGAGACTATGACAATTGCTAGTACTGCACTTCCTTTTCTTAGTTTAACACATATAGGATTCAATTAACTCATCATGGCTCCTCAAGCCCATTAATATATTAACAATATTCTACTAAGTTGTTAGCATAATAAGTAAACTCAAATTATTATAGATATATATATATATATATATATATATATATATATATATATATATATATATATATAATTTTGAAGTTCAATATATAACATTTGAACTTTCCATAGCCAACCACAGAAAGAAAGCAAATGTCAGCAAGCACACAACCCTTATCTACTACCAACTTCACGTTTATTACCAAACCAATCTACACAGCTCAACCTCACCCAACCTTTAGCTTATAGCCTATACTTCGAATGCATCCCAAGATTACCAATATTTAACTTGACAACATTAAGTATAAGCAAAACCCAGCAATACTACACCCTAACACATAGTACCAGCCATCACCTCATCATCTTTCCAAGACCTGGCAAATTTGCAAGGCTTGGTTACTCAATGTAGACTCATGACTGTAATACTCAAAACCCAACAACAATTGCCTCCAAAGAATTCAATTTTTAGGAAAGATATACAAGCATTTATGAAAGAATGATTAATCTTAGCAAAATACACCCTGCCCAATTAAAACTACCACTATAACATACTAGAGTATTAACTCTCCTCCCTTTCTCATGCTATATCCCATCCAGCAAGCCCATGTTCTACTCGAACCTACACATACCAGCTAAAACCAATCCACAAGCAAGACTCGAACCGCACACAGCTAAATTCCAGCTACTTCTACACTCCAATCCCAGTCCGACTTTGATGACAATAACCCCTGGACACGAACAAACACCTGGACACGACTAAAACCGGACACGTACCTTACCTGGACATGAATAAACCCAAGAACTTCATAAAATCTAGGATACAACAATGTATTACTCTCATCCAGATAGCGAAATTATACCTGAGAAGAAGGAATCTAGCCTGGAGTGAGGACGCGATTTAGACGTGTCAGATACTGGCGTTTGTGTCCAAGTCTGTTGATACCTTCTCAGAGGCAATTTTGTACACCTGTTATAAAAAAAATATAAACAATTTCAAACTGAGCGATCGATTCATGAATCCAAAGTAAGTCGAAATTCAGGACAACCAAACCAAATCGAAGCAAGAATTTGAAAAACTTATTGGTTGTTCATTTGATCGATCGACTCGATCAATCTGATCTAAATCGATCAAATTGAAACAAAAGAAAAAGGAGAGATCAAGGAGAACTCCGCCCGGCCGATCGCTTTCACCGCTGTCAAGGCAAATGACTGGTATTCGTCTTCTTCGACTGATGTCACAACTTCAAAGGTTTGGTAGTAACCGATCTATCCAGACACAGTAGCACAGGGATTAGATCATCAAGAAGGACTCGTCGATCCACGGCAGATGACTCGTCAAACCGACAGAGTCAGAATGCTTCGTCGACGAAGGAAGATACTGAGCTTGTGGTGAGAAAACAAATTAGCTGGAGGTGATCGCAGGAGTACTGATCGGCTCATCACCGGTGCTGGTGGAGACGACCGCTCAACCATGTGCCATCGGGAAGGAAGAAGCCCCTACGCTGCCACCATGGGAAGAGGGGATCACCGGAGATGACGATCCCTCGTTGCTGCCAGGAATTTGTACAGCCGAACACCGCCAAAGAGGGAAAGATCACCGGAGAGGTGAGCTAGCCGCCGAAATTGATCGCTTAGTCGCCAGGAAGATGCTGCGTCTACTTGCCGTTGGCCGCCAGGAAGCGATCTCGCCGTTGATCGATGTAGAGGAAAGTCGCGCCCGTGTGATCGACATAGTCGTCATCGTCGTCGAGAACGGTCGTGCCTCCGCCAGGAACTCTCGCTGTCGACGTTGCTGGAGCAATAATAGTGCACCACCGGAGGATGGCTGTGCCTAGTCGGAGAAGCACACTCATGGTGGTGCGGATGGCCGCCATAGCCGGGATCAAGAAATTTAGGGTTAGGTCTGATTGAACATTGGGGAAACATTGAGAGAGCTCAGAAAATTCAAAGAGAAAATGAGCTCTCTTTCACTCTCACCATCAGTGTAAACATTTGAACTTTTCATAAAAACCCCTCTACACAAGGAGAGTTACAAAGATATCCCCCCTTCTAAACATTTACAAAAACACCCTAGATTTTGTTAGAAAATTAGTTAGGTTGTTTTAGGAAGGTTGTTAGAAAAAGTGGGGACCATGCTAGTTGGTTATAACTAACTAGGAATTAATAACCATGCCAATTAATTCAAATTAGTTAATCAAAATTTATTAAATAAGAATTATTTAATCAATCAAACTTTAATTTAGCAAAACTTTAAAAAATTTTAAAAGTGGGAAGGTGGGGTTACAATGTCACACCATTGTACATTTTCATACTGCTGACATAGCACTAATGTTGATACTTTTTGTCATTATTGCGGTATGAATAGACACATTTCTAATCACTGTCAGACTAGAAAACTTGTTGATATGAACTTATACAAATGGGTTCCAAAAGCTAACAAATATGGATCCAAGTTTTGGGTACCAGAGTCTTCGCCTCTTAGAGCAGGTGAAGCTTCTCATATCAAATAGAACCATGGAACATGTTGGTGATTGCAAAGCTACAAAGGTCATCTTCCAAGCAATTGTACCAACATAAGTGTGGTCACAAGAACCACTTCAGTTATACTGCCAAAAGCAAAGGATAATCGATGATGATGATGAAGACATCAGTACACCAAGTACAACACCTGCAGAACCTTCAAGCACAGCAACAGCTGATCCTCCAAGCAGAGCACGTACAGAACCAGAAGCCAGAAGCCAGAACCAGCTACCTTGAGAGTCTGCCAAAAAGAATGAAGTTTATGGTTGATCATCCCAAGGACTTGGTAATAGGTTAGATTACCAGGGGTATTAGTACTCGTTCCTCTAATAGAGATATAGTTTCCTGTGTTGCATTTATTTCATAGCTAGAACCTAAAACTATCGAAGAAGCATGTAGCAATATTTTTTGGTTAGATGCTATACAAGAGGAATTAAACCAATTTGAACGGAATCAAGTTTGGAAACTTGTTCCCAAGCCCATTGATCATCCGGTCATTAGCACCCGCTGGGTATTCCGAAATAAACTCAATGAGAATGGTTTAGTTACTCGTAACAAGGCCCAACTCGTAGCTCAAGAATACAACCAAGAGGAAGGTATCGGCTATGATGAGACATATGCCCCAGTTGTGAGATTAGAATCCATTCGTACGTTATATGCATTTGCATATTTTCATAATTTCAAGCTTTTTCAAATGGACATTAAAAGTGCATTTCTTAACGTTTTTATAAAAAAAAAGTTTATGTAGCTCAACCTCCAGGTTTTATTGATTTCAAAAACCCTGATTATGTTTTCAAGTTGACGAAAACCTGATACGGTTTGAAACAAGCCCCTCGTGCTTGGTATGATCGTTTAAGCTCTTTTCTACTTGATAACTGTTTTACAAAAGACAAGGTTCATACTATAATGTTTATAAAATCTTTTAATAAAAATCTTCTTTTAATTCAGATTTACGTTGACGATATTATCTTTGGATCTACTGATGAATCTTTTTGTCAAGAATTTTCATAGTGTATCCAGAATGAGTTTGAGATGAGCATGATGAAAGAACTCAAATTCTTCCTTGGACTGCAAATGAAACAAACCAACAATGGGACGTTCATTAATCAAGTCAAGTACACAAAAGACGTACTAAAGAAGTTCGATCTGGAAACCATCAAACCTCTTGGAACTCCGATGGCAACTTCAACCAAGCTTGATATTGATGAACAAAGCAAACCGGTCGACATACGTAAGTATCGAGGTATGATTGGTAGTTTACTTTATTTAACTGCTAGTCATCCTAATATAATATTTAGTGTTTGCTTGTGTGCATGTTTCCAAGCTGACCCTAAGGAATCACACTTGTGCGCAGTTAAGCGTATCTTTCGATACCTTAAAGGCACTTCTTCTATCGGCTTATGGTATCCCAAAACCTCGTCATTTGACCTAACCGGTTACTCAGATGCTGATTTTGCTGGATGCAAAGTAGATAGAAAAAGTACTAGAGGTACGTATTATTTTCTAGGTAAGGCTCTAGTCTTTTGGTTTAGCAAGAAACAAAACTCTGTCCCATTATCAACTACTGAGGCTGAGTATATTGCCGTAGGGCATTGTTGTGCACAAATTTTGTGGATGAAGCAAACCTTAGAAGATTTTGGTTTACAGTATTCACATATACCCATTTTCTGTGATAACACTAGCATTATTAATCTAACTAAGAATCCTGTTTGTTACTCTCGTACTAAGCATATTGAGATTCGATATTATTTTCTTAGAATTCATCAAACAAATGGAGATATAAACCTTGTATATGTAGACATAGAGAACCAACTGGCTGACATCTTTACAAAACTATTAGCGGAAGAACGTTTCAATTATTTATGTCGAGAATTAGAAATTTTAGATGTCAATAATATTAATTAATTTTGTTTTATTAATTATTTTTCAATATACAAAAACTGTTTTCGATATAAGCCTACAAAGGGTCTGTCTGTCACCACGGCTACGTCTAAAGCGAGACGATATTTAAGCATTCCCCGGTGAACCTCCCTTAGCTGGGACAGTACCCCTACAACTAATCTGAAACAGTTGCCGTGTAACAAAATTTAATTCATAAAATAATATTAATTAAAATTTTAAATAAATAAACTTGGGATTAAATAATTAAAAAAGGATTGATGAATTTAAAGTGGCATTGCATTTATTTCTGTTCAAAAATACCTCAACAGAACCCCAGGGGAACTCTGACCGAATTCGGCCTGAGTTCTGTTGGTGTCGGGTGTTTTAAGTCAGAACCAAAGTGGCCCCTTCCTATTTGTCACCTCCATCTCCTCAAAAAACAGCAGCAGCCACGCCCGAAGCCACCAAACCCTAGATTTTCATCATTTGATATCTTTCAAATCGTTTGGAGTTTTCAATCCAAAATTTGGATTCGTGCGTAGAATCTTGTTCTCCTCCACATACTCAAAATTGAGAAGATATAACCTCTTCCTTCTCTCATTTTCAATTTCGTAAATTTTTATACTTTTTATAAAAATAATGCCTAAGAACTTCAACCCCTTCAAGAGGAAGAAGACGACGGCTTGTGAAGAGGCCTCGTCTTCGGATCCCATCCACGAATTACTCTTTTTGTCCGTCCAATCGGACGACGGGGCGTTCAATGGGTTTTTCTTCCAAACCCATGATCAATCACTTTTATGGTATGCATATTTCTCGATTCGCAACAAATGCCCCTGTACATCGATTAAATGGGCTGTCTTTTCGTCCCACCGGACTTACTTTGAAGCATTAGGATTACATAACATTGTTACTCATTCATATCCTATCGCAACTAATGCTATTTATTTATTTTATTGCAATTTTACCCTTGACACTTTCACTGTTAAGAGTCGTCTCGCCGGAACCGATATTCAATTCAATGAGGCCAATTTAGCAAAAAACCTTGAAATTCCAAATGAAGGTGCTCCACTAGACGATATCACAAAATTTGAATTTTCCGTAGGCACGACCTTAAACAGCTTCAAGAATGAACTCTCCTCTCCTGATCGAGTTCATTTTGGTAAGTTCAAAGCTGCTAATTTGAACTTATTCTTCTATGAACTGTATCGCATCGTCTACTCCACTATCTTACCCAAATCCACTTTTAAGGACGATGTGACCACCCTTGAAATGTCTGCTTTATACCATATTCGTAAAGGGATTCCATTTTCTATCCTAAGACGATTATTCAGATGGGTCGTTGTCGCGAAAGGAACAGAAACCTTGCTTACGCGATGATCCTCCCAATCATCTTTCAGCATTTTGACATTGATCTATCCACTTGTGCTCGTGACTCTGAGCCCAAGTATCTTTAGCTCTCTCATCGTAGCGTAGTTGTTCCTCCTTCTCCTCCTACTGCTCCACCTCCACCTTCTTATGATTATCCTATGTTTTATGAGGGTATTTACCAACATCTCTCTGATTTGCGAGCATTTATTACTGACACATCGAAGGAACGCGGTTTTGAGATGCCAGTCAGTTTCAGGCTCTTGCAAATTCCATTGCGGATCTGCTATTTGCTTATACTAGTCATTCTACCAGTTCTCTTCCCCGAGATCTAGTGAGGATGAGACGGTTCGTCACTTCTTCGAGCCAGATAATGCTTATGATTGGTACCGTGGTTCTGGTGCTACTCTATACCCTTCTCATGGAGCTGGCACTTCTGGAACTGGTCCTTCCAGACATGGTGGCGCTACTAGCGCTGATGATGATGATTCTATGGATTTCTGATCTAGACATTTTGTACTTTGTCTAGAAGTTATCTATTTAGACTTTATTTTGTCTATGTATGCTTGAAAATGCTCTGACATTCAAAGATAGTACTTTATCTTTATTTTTTTTAGCACTGTGACTGTTTGATGAGTTGATATATTTTCAAACTCTTATTAGTTTGCATTTATTATTTCAGTGTGTATCATACTCTCTCTATTATTTTTTGTATGCATTTTTTTAATGCGTAGCATTACCTATCTTAATTTATGCTTCTTACATAGAACTGCCTATGCAATACATGTTATTCTGTTATTTTTTGTATTTCTTCTACGTTTATTTCTTATGCATGAATTGCGGGGGAGCTTCTCTCTTTGCAATTATTTTGCTAAGTGACAACGGAGAAGAAAATGGATCTAACATCTTTTGTAAGATATATGATTTTTTAGGATACAGTACCATGCAAGCTGAATAAGTTCATTAATTTTGGTTCTTTTCAAATCAAAAGATCGAGATGTTATATCGGTCAAGGTTTGTCAATTATCAAAATAGGAGAGATTATTGGCTCATTGGTTATGGTCAAATCTAATTTTAATAATTGATCTAACCCTGTCTCGATATAAGGGCTGCTTGGACGATTACTGAGAACTACTACTACTACTACCGTTCAAGACTGAAGCCGTTTTGCCACATGAGTTTGTATTTCAATATTCAATATAATTTTCATATTTTATTGAGTCTAGGAATACGATGTACACCGAGTCGCACTGGCAAATAGGTTATCCTAAAATGTTTTCAAAATATCCTTTAATTTGAAAATAGCCCATTTTACCAAAAGCTCCTGACTGCCTTAAAACTTTTCAAAAAGCCCAAAATTCGATTTACAAAAATCTCAAAAATCAAACTCTGGACCCCAAGGGAATTCGGCCCGAGTTCGGTTAGTGCCCATTGAATTTTGAACTTAGTCATCTTGCAGTTAAGGATGCAACGGCTATTTGTCGAGATTCTCTCAAAGAATTCTGTATGAATTCTGTCCGAATTCTGTCTGAATTCTGCCCGAATTCTCCCTTTGTAAAACCTATAAATAGAGATAAATTTTTTTTCATTTCAACACACCTCTCTCTTCTCTTCTCTCTAAGCCTAATACGTTCTTCCAAAGTATTCTGAGCTATTCATTTTCAAATTTCAAGCTAGTTACAATCCCTTAGTCGATTTGCCAGTACGGTATGGTCTAGAAGTTTCAGAGTGATTGTAATCAGAGGCTTGATTGAAGAAAGTCACTTCACAATTAAATTTGGTTGAGTACTTCAGATCAAAGCTCGTATTGTAGAAGTTGCAAAAACTTTGGAGGAAAATTTGCGGCAATTTTCTATGGTGGATTCAACTGGAAGCTAGAGTTCTTCCGACTGGAATAGTCCTCACAAGAGGGAAACCAGTATACATCCTTGTGTTTGCGTTTGCTCTTTGCTATCTACTTTTCATTTACATATCTATGATATATATTATGTGATCTTACAGCTAACACTTTTTAAATAGCTAAATTTTCGTTGTATACTCTATTTACCCCTCTAGAGTATAGTGCTTTACATTTCATTCCTAAAATGATATGGTTTATCGAACTAAAATAGACTCCAAGGATCAATTAATTGGGTCTTGTGTGCCATATAAAAAAATAGCACATGGAAACTCGATTGAGTGGCACATTCTTGGCATGTTTGTCATAGGTTCAAATAGGCCAAAACCGTATATTGGGTCAAATAATTTTGATCGATGTATGTTCGACGTAACAAAAGGTTGAACGCACTTTTTTACTTTATTGAACGTATAAGGTATCTGTGTACAAAGAAGGAAGTCCTAAACAGGATATTCTTAGTACAGGAAGAAGAGGTTTCTGGGAAAGTGTGACGATGGAGATCGAGCACTGCAGCGGCTCCTTTACTCTGTTGACGATCTGACGACGAATCAACCTTGCTATGGCTCTTTGGCACCTTTGATGGGACTCTGGGCTCACCGATCAAGAGGCTGTCTGGATGAAAAGAACCCTTGAAGATGGTTAGTTGGTTCTTTGGTTGATAGGCGGATGAGGGTGGTCGACTCTTCGTAGATAGAGATCACTGCTCCTTTGAAGATTGTCGCTTGTCAATGTTCCTTCCTTTTTTCTCTCTCCTTTGGTGGAAGAAGAACTCCTTCTATTTATAGAGAACCGAGCATATATGCGATGTGCATTAGGGTTCCTGAGATATAAAAGAATTTGCCATTATTGTACGGTACAGGATTCTGTGGCGCTGACACGTGGCGGACATCAAGATTTCCCTCAAACGAGATCTCTGGCAGTTATAAACATAATCGAAGGAGGTGACACGTGGCGCGTGCCAATTTGCTTGCTTGGATACAGTCGAGTAAATCTTGGGATTTCTTCCTAGATTTGGAGTCTAATTGATCCTCGTCTAAGATTTAAATCAATCTGATATGATATCAATCATGATTTAATCCCAATCTTCTCTGCAAGAGGCGGTTTAAACAAACCAATTGGGGTGGACCCATGCTTGCTGTGCCTCTGGTGAGGACTAAGTGCTACTGTGCTTCTGGGGCGACGAGTAGACCATGCTTCTGGAGATGACGGAACCTCTGTGCTTTCAGACTACGAGTGGACTTGGCTTCGAATGACGATAAGACTTCTGTGCGTATAGAGCAATTTATGAAGCTATGTTTTAGGCTACCAGAGATACTGTACTGTAGGCAACAAGTAGGCTTATGCTTCAGGTTGACGAGATTACTGTACTTTTTGAGCGATATATTGACTTATATTAGTTGATATGGGAGTTTCCAAGTCTCTTGTAGAGAAGTGACTTAAGCTTCTGATTCAGACCAAATGACTGTGCCATGGGAATGGAGATCATATGAGCATATCACCATCTTGTGCCTCATACAGACGCAGGTAAGTAGTTACGCCTCTGAACAGTGAAGGCGTTGGCTTCGAAAGGAAGGATATGACACCCTTGTGCGTCTGAGATTGGCGTAGGCAGATAGCTGTGCCTCTGGAGTGAAGACACTGGCTTTTGGAATAAAAGATGGGGAGGGGGACCTACCACCATCTTGTTTCTGTGGTTGGTGCAGGGAGGTAGCTGCGCCTCTGGCTTGAGGGCTCTGGCTTCTTCAAAGTGCCGAGTTACTGATATACTTCTGAGAGGCTGCACCCACAAGAATATCATAACATGCTTCAGTGGAGGTCAATCCTCCAGCGTATGTATCGAAAAGAAGGAAGACTGTGCTTCGATGAAGATTGCATCCCTTGTAGATCCTTCTAGGCTTCTGTCGAATTTATACTAGATGCTTTGTAGAAGAACAGAATTAGTCCCTTATGTATAGTCATGATGTGTCTGTACTAGACTTGGTAGACATGACAATGAAGGGACTTCTCTCTATATCTTTTATTTTGTCTTTTTAGCACTGAGCCTGACTCTTTTGCATCTTCTGCGCTTTGGCAAATGTGGACACAAAAGAAGAAGAAGAAGAAGAAGAAGAAGAAGAAGAAGAAGAAAATGCTGTCTTTTTTTTATTGGCGCAAGGCACCACAAATCGAGTATGCCTGAGAGATCCAGCGCTGAGGATCCCCGAGTACAAAAAAGAATTCTGGAGAATGGGACAATGGAGATCGAGCGGCAGTTGCTCCTTTTCTCTGTTGACACTCCGATTACAAGATTGAAAGAAAATCTAAGAAAATTTCTAACTCTCAGCTCACTGGCAAGAAGTGCAGCAATTTGGCTCTTGAAAATGCTCTCCGTTCTGTGTTTTGAAGAGGGATGAGGCTCCCCTTTTATAGTCGTTCTCGAGGTAAAACGATATTATGCGCCCACATGAGGAAACACGCTAGTTTTTATGTGGGTACATAGTCCTGCTTTGGGCGCATAGGATGTAGGCGCATACAGGCTGCGAGATCGTGGGTTGGTCGTGGTGTTGACGTGGCCGTATGCTTCGGTACACGATTGCTCGTGGAGACTGACGTGGCCATATGCTTCGGTGCATGTTTTGATCATGGCTTTGACTGAGTCAGGTTTGGGCACATAAACATGTCTCATGCTATGCGCCCTCCTTTTGGAGGAGCTAATCTTGGACGCATGAGACTTCACTGCCTGGGCGCATGGAGCTTCACTGACTGGGCGCATGGAGCTTCACTGACTGGGCGTATGGAGCTTCACTGGCTTAGGCGCATAGAGCTTCACTGGCTTGGGCGCATAGAGCTTCTTTGCGGAAATTTTTTCATGCTTCTACAAGACCCCCTTCAAAGTTTTCGATACTTGAACAAGTTCGAAATACTTTGAAAGAAGCATGGATCGTCTTCAATGGGCGCATAGCACGTCTCTCTCTTTAGACGCATAGTGTTTGGCCAGCCTGTCAAAGAGATACGACTGTTGAGATCTTCCTCGAAATTCGAACTGACAGATTCATCGGGGTGGAATTCGAAGCGGTCCATCCTCTATACTTTGTCCACGTCAGCAAGTGACAGTCACATAGTGTGCAGGAAGCTAATTCTTTACGTGGGCACATAGGCCATTGTGGGCGCATTCAACCCAATGACGCATACAACAAGTGGGCGCATAGGAAGTGGCCCGTGCCTATAAATAGGCCCTGAAGGAGAGAGAAAGCTCATTATTCCCTTCACTTAGAATTTTTCCAGAAAACTCTTCATCTTCTTTCTTTGAGAACCATGTCTCCCAAGGTCGCCAAGAGATCCGCGAAGGGCAAGGGGCTGCGCCGAGTGTCTCTCCTCCCGCGGCAGCGTCTTTGGCAGTCCAGGACCCGATTCTGGGTGAGGGCATGCTTCAAAAACAAAGTTTTGAGCATTAATTTGCGACGCTCGGACTTTTCTTCTGTCGGGGCGCTTGTACCTAAGATAACATACTTATGTGAGCATTATTATGCGCCCACAGAAGTCATGCACCAACATTATGGTGTGCTATGCTCCCACATGTTGCCGTGTCATGCGCCCTCTAGCTGAGGCATGTTATGCGCCCACGTGCTGTTCATGTGTTATGCGCCCACATATTTTGGGCACATATCCCTTTGGGCGCATAAAAGCTTTTCAAAACTTAGTTTTTTCTACAAATTTCTGACTTTCTTTCTGTCATTGCTTCTTACAACATCCATGTCGAAGGCTGAGACCGTTGTGGAGGAGGAGATGCTGCCTTCTTTCATCAAACAAGAGTCACCATTCGCTAAGGAGGAGTTGATTCCAAAAATTGAGGTAAAAGAAGAATTGGCGCTGATCGGGGAAGGAATTACTCCCAAGATTGAAGCTGCTGTAAAGGAGGAGCCCAAGCCTGAGGGTAGTAGCACTGGGAGTTTTGGCCTACCTGTCCCAGTTGAGGACCTTAATCAAATAGATCCTTCATATGCGAAATAGTTGAGGGAATGGTATATGCCTCGACACAGCTAGGATCCGCAGGCTCTCATACATGTCTGTATTTTGTCTTAGTATTTCTGTCCGTCTTTAGCTTTATGTCTCACTTCTTTTGGACATCAAATGTAATCCTCTATTTCTTGTCCAGATGAAGAGATGAAGAACATTTTGTTTTGCTCATGAGATGTAGTCCCGTGAATGTAAATGATTTTGAATAAACAGAATACATTCGCTCCATTCTTTATTTGTGGTATCTGTGGTGCTTGTATTGGAGAGCCAAATATAGTATTTGTGTAAAGGGTATCCCGCTGGGGGACCCCTCTCTCTCTTTTCTGTTTGGACCTATTGCCCCTTTGTGCACCCGAAGATGCGAGCAAATAGATTGGAATGATACTTTCATGGACCTATTACCCTTTGGCACACCAGTGGTGCTGGTAATAGATTTAAAACAGAACCCAACAGAAGTAACATGGTCATGATAGGTTTTGTGATCTTGACACCGTGACTTTCATTTCGGGTTGGGCACAGGCGTCAAGTCGGAAGACTATCGGTATCAGAAGTAATATGGACATGACACATGATAATCAGGAGTGGTTTCTGGTGTAATAGATTTTCTCGTTTTAGCTTCTTGTCAGGTATCCTTTCCTGAAGCGGAGGAAACTCTCCAAGCCTTCTCTCCGACGACCTCCACCGAAGATGAGAAGATGTCCCAGGAAGTTGTCAAAGCTTTCTACTATGTACTAAGAGTGAAGCTTCCTGGAGTCCTGAATCGGAATACCGCCTTCGGCCCTATGAGGGTTGTTGCCGAATGTCAAGTGGCGGCCCTCGAGAGCATGGCTAGCTACGGGGAGCGGGCCAACGCTCTGAGGAAGGTGCTAAATGACCTAGAGGGTCAGGTGGCCAAGTTCCGGGATGCCAAACAGCGGAGCCCGACGTCGCTGTTCCGTACAGAGGACGAGGCTTTGATGACGGCTCTTGCGGAGGAGAAGGCTATCTTTCAGGCAAGGAAGGACGCCCTTGTTCAGGAGATCGACGAGCTGGCTGACCAGTATGGCCAGTTTAATACTGTGAGTGAGGCACGTGCTGCCTCAAAGAACAGGCTGGCTACACAAATCACTGAGAAGTACAATCATATTGCACAGATCAAGAGCGAGATCGCCCAGCTGGAAGCCGACTTGAGGGCGGCGACATCTGAACAGGAGGATTATTTGTCCCAGGCTGCCATGACTGCCACCACTTCTGCCTATTTAGAAGAATAGCTGGCGAAGTTGGAGGAGGAGCATCAGAGTCTGATCCTCCTTGAAGATGAAGCCACTCGTCAAGAAGCGGCACGGCGCCGAGCTACTGTGAAATCTGAGGCTGAGATTGTGGCTCTAAGGGACATCATCAATCGCCTGTGTATCCCATAGATTTTGTAACTCTTTTCTCTAGCCGTCAGGGCTCTTGTACCTTTTTTCTGTCTCTTGATAGACGTTTAAGTACAAAATAAAGAATCTTTTCAGAAGCGAATGTGGTTTTGCGAAAATATCGATGCTAGAGGTAATGTGGACGTAGCAATGATATTTTTTTGGTGGGTATTCCGCTAGGGAATTGTGATGTGGACCTATTATCCGTTTTGTATTCAAGTTATTTGAATATAGATAATAAGTTGAATGAAACTGCTAGTAGAGGTAATATGGACGTAATAGCAAAGGATGTTCTATATCTGACCAGAGGTAATATGGACGTGGAAAGATATATAACATTTACGGGGGGAGTAGATAATTCAGAGGTAATAGGGACGTGATTATCCTTGATGAATACTTTTCTCAGAGGTTATGTGGACGTGGCAAAACATTTAATCATTCCACTGGAGAAATAATTATCAGAAAATAATTCAGAGGTAATAGGGACGTGACTTGTTTTCGTCAAACCGAGTTTGGACGGAGTAAAAAATGGGAATGTTTCCACTGGGAAAATATTTAGAGGACCTATTATCCAGGGCATATTCAAGACTCTTGAAATACGGATAATAGTTAGATACGTTTTTGAATCATATAAACATCGTACTGTACATTTACATGACTGAAGACATGTGAACATTATATAAAAGAGGTTACACAAAGTATTTCTTCAGGAACTTGCCGTTGATAGGTGTCACGACTCGCATCCGTTTTTTTTAAAACGGATACGAGACGTGTCCAAGCCAGCCTACGCCGCAGTATCGGCGGTAGAACGCTGTCACGACCATGAAGATCAAAATCACAAATAATGCTCATTCACAAATTTAATTCAATTTACAATATTCATAAGTTTTATATTTACAAAAAAATATAAACTTGTACAAATATTGGAATGACTACAACTCATCTATCTAGCTAGTCTCTAGGCTTTTGTCTGCAAGTACCCCCGTATCTCCCATGCTAAGTGAATCCACGGCTAACCTGAAAAATATTGGTTTCCAGTCAGGAATGGAACAAGTACAATTCACTGAATGCAGTTCCAATATATGAAAATGACTATATCACAGAGGTTAGCCTTTAGACATATGATTTATAAAAATAAATGAAAAGACAGAACAAAACTGAATATCAAGAACAGAAAATGAAATACAATAATATACTCAGTGACTGACCGACTGAAGTACCTTTGATATGTGATCGGTCTCGGGACAATTATGCGACACGGTCTACACGGTCTAAAGTTACACGGTCTACAGTTACACGGTCTACAATTGACACGGTCTACAGTTACACGGTCTACAGTTAATATTGTAATAAAGAAGCATTGTCTACAAAATAATAACCACGATCTACACAGTTTGATGTTACACGATCTACATTGTATAAAGCAATAATGAAATACTGTCTACACTGTATAAAGAAAGAATAAATCATAGTCTACACGGTCTACTGCAAGAATAAATCACGGTCTACACGGTCTAAGGTCAGATCACACATCATTGGTACTTCACCTCCCGACACAACAAGAAACAAAATCAACATAAAAATGAAATCACATATCTATCAACTAAGCACTGATGTATAGTAAAGATCAATACTGAAAACAAATAATAAACTGTACTCGCCTGTGGTCGTTTGCTGGTAAAACCGATAGTCCAAACCACTCAGTGTGTCACAAAAGTCAAAATCCGTACAACAGTCTCCAGATGCTAAAATAAATATTACCAATGTTTTTAGAATAGTCAAAATAGCTGGAATTGCCTGTCCTTAAGTCCAATTCTGGACACAGGGGTAAAACGGTAATTTTGGGTCAAAACGGTGTCCGCCGTTGGACCCGCTTTGCACCGAAAAGCGTGCCAGAGTCAACGATCTCTAAATTCGTCAAACTACATGTCAACAGATCCTGTTTTTCGATACGAACCCAACCTTATGTCCAGAGTTGGATTCCGGCGGACCGTACACAAAATCGCCCGTTGAGTCGGACCGTGGGGCCCGTAAAACGGCGATCTGATCAACTGTCTCAGAATTGGACCAAACTTGGCATTCAGGACCAGAAAAATGATACGGTCCTGCTGGCGCAAGTTTTGTCTCGATCTGACGAACGTGCACAAAGTAATTAGGAAATTTGTACAGAGGCCGATACGGTGAATTTTGACGGATACGCATCAAATTCGTCACGCACACGCGACCAATTTGAATTCCGTCAAAGCCCACACGTCCACGAAGCTGTTACTCACCTTTCGATGCTTTCGGTTCGCGACCACGTCGCCTGGATTGGCGGGACGCACGTCGTATCGGACAAATTTCTAGTTTTTGAAACATGTTTTTCATGATTTTCAATCCGATTTCTTCTACTGTCTAATCCATAATAAATAAAACTATTAATGAGGTTTCCATGCCCTATATGTTGTCTAGAAGTCTCTTCAAAAATATTTCTAAAATTCTTAACAGGTTGATCAAGATTCGCCTTCCAATTTCGATTTTCAATTTAGAAACTGTTCGTTTTTGGATCAGCTTTTCGCCAAACTTCGGGCTCGCTTTACGATGCACAAGGCGCAAAACAAATTGAAATATTTAAAGGAAATCGGAGTGGGTTATGTTGTCGACATACCAGAGAAATCGGCACGCAAAATGATCGATCGTGGCGGCGAAAAACTACTCGTGAAGTACGTGCTTTGCTGAAAGTTGCGGCTGTCCTTTCCCGCGTATGTGCGTGCGGCCTGCACGCGCGCGGCCGTCTACCGGCGGCCGGCGGTGGCTACGGCGTCGCACGGCCGCCTGGGCGGCACGTCGGGCCTGGGGTCGGGTAGTTTAGGGTTTAAGTTTCTCGATCACTCTCTCGATACGTATATATACGCTGCTGTTAAGGTGTATAGGCACAAGCCTCTCTCTCGGGTTGAGCCCGATCAAGCTCCTGGGTTCGAGTATAGGATTTGCAGCATATGGGCTTGGTCCTTGCGGACTTTGGGTCCACTGTTCCCGGGGAACAGTGTGATTCCTTTTTTTTCTTTTTTTTCTTTTTTCCTATATTACTATACATATATCTATTTGTTCAATAATAATACTAATATAATATTCCCATAAAATCTAAATAAACACCGATCTTATCTATTACTAGGGTAGACCTAATCTGTATGTATAAATATGACTGTATATATAATAACATTTAATTGATAAAATAATATAACCAATAATAATTAGATAATATTATATAATAATAACCTCAATAAAATAATAATAATAATAACGAAATTCAATAAATTAATAATGGTGTATACACCCTTACGTACAATCTAATAATTCCAAAATATACAAGGACCTACTTTATACCATAGGCACTAAATATTACTAATAATAATATTTATAATATTTAAATTCTGAATTCTTAGAAAATATTCATTAAACTACTGAAACGAAGTACAACACCCTCATACCAAATTCCATCAACACGACTGTCATTGGTCGTGCCGCATGACTACATGGGCCTGGGCTCAGTTCGGGTCCAGTCTGGACTGGTTTGGTACAACCGGGTTCCCTAAACCCAATAATATAAATAAATAAATCTTCGGTAAGGGTTAAGTCGCAACTTGGCCTGATTTTCCTAGTTAGGACATCACTATGGCTCGACCTTCCCTACCAGGGCTAATACTCTAGTCAAAGCACGTCATTGCACTATCCGTGCCACGATTTCTAGTCACCATGCACTCCAAAACTCCATTATGGCTAAAATCATCTACCGTAATAATTAACTAAATAATTATTTATAAAATCTAAAAATCACCATTTAATTTAAATAAAATATATTATAAAAATTTTGGGAAGAGGGGTTACAAATCTACCCACCTTAAAAATAATTTCGTCCTCGAAATTCTAATTCATAACTATTCCTTAAATTCTACAAGGAAATCTACCATTACCTTAATCTCCTCGAATTTTAATTCCTCAAAAACAGTTTATATCCTTCTCCTAGCCATTTTGTAACTACGAAACTCCAAGGACTTCTACCCACCTTTGGACACACTACTCCCTCAAGCTATGCACTAAACTTTATAATCTTCCAACTACTTGCTAAAATAGATATCTACTGCTTTTGGCCCCTATAATTCTCCCATATCCATCAAATAACCCAAAAGCTAACAAGCAACAAATTTACACAAGTAGCTAAAAAATATTTGTAAATTCTAATAAGCATGACCTTCGTCGCTCCGAAATAGGAAGGACAGGAAGATAAGGATGAATAATCGAAGGCATTTATGAAGTTTCAAGAGCGATAGAGAGTACCCAAGGCGCAGATAGAAAGAAAGTTTATGAGCCATTGACCTATTTTGCTAGATTGGGCTACTCTAGTCCAGTAAATTGCTAAGTCTAAGAACCTTTCATTTCTCAGAGGGCTTGCAATCCATGCAATACAGAAATTTCGTTCTCGAAATTCTGAACAAAGTTCCATAATAGAACGGAATTTGAGAATTCAAGATTGTGATCTTTTCCGTGGTTATTTAAACACACAAACAAGGAATATAAATACAATACAAGATCATATCGCGTCTTCTAGGTAGATGGAATAAGGGTTACGAATGGCTTCACATTCTAAGAGGTGGAGGCTACATAATCGGTATAGGAACTTATCTCAAATAGTTCGGTTTTATATTCCAAAAATGGTGGTTTGTATGGATGGGTTTAACTAGGTCTTAACGGGTTCCTGATTGGACATCAATCGTTGGTTTGATGAACCTCGGATTTCAGTCTCTATTGACTGGTCTAGATCCCAATGATTATACTACTTCTACTAGGTTAGGTAACCTAGAATAGTTTTCCACCCAAGAGGTTGAGCTACTTGCCAGTCCGGTTGGTTAGCTAGGTCCTTAAAGCCAAAAACTACGCCTTCAGTGACTTTTGTGTTTAAGTAGCATGAGAAGACACATTTGCGTGGCACTCTAGTGACATGTGCGTAGTGGGCTTCGAGTAGATCACAACCATATAATGGGTCGAAAGGTTTGATCCAAGGTTGAGTCTCTAGTTGTAGTCGGGAAGTTTGCCGGTATTATGGTAAGGGTTATAGCTAGTTCTTTTGACCTGAAAGTCGTACCATAAAAATAGAGTACAAGGGGATGTGTTTGAGTGGAACATGATATACCTAGATGAAGGTGGACTCGTCTAGATTTTGTATATGAAATTTGTTAGAAAGTAACAGCTGGTCTCGTGCTCCGATTATTAATGACACGGTTGGGGACACAAAATGATCTAAATGGAAAGTGGGAGTCCATGAGGCACCCATTATCATCCTAATGGAATTTATTCAAATCAATCGGTAATCCTCGTATATCCCAAAATTTTAGGAGGCTTACAGTCTACTCCCCCTAGAAATAGGACATGGTTTAGGAATAATGAGGTGAGAAGAATTCCAAGGTCCGGGTATCGTACCCCGACTCTTGTTAATAAAGAATAAGGTACGGCAGAACGAAATACGGTCAAGTCAAGGATCGTTCCTTGATAACTGAAAAACGAGTGTGTATAATGACACATGGTCGATAAAATAGAATGACCTACTCGTCCACCATATACGAGAGTTATCGACGGGGTAGCCAACTCTAAGGCACATCCTACGAAAAGATATCTAACAACTGAGTCGTGAGTTTCTATTTGTGTTAAGCCTGCCAGACTATTGTCCCAAGAGTTCTAGGGGTATGGGTTTAAGGGTTGCTAGTTAAAGCAAGCTTCATGCAAATAATTAGAGGCTCACAACAATTGGTTTCTTGAGAATAAATAGTCTCCTAGGTTTTTATTTTGACCAATGGTAAACCCTAATCATTCTCAAATTCAGATGAATTGAAAGTCCCAATAGTAGTTTGAGGGTCGAGGGAAGAACGAGTAACTCAATCACATGACTAGCCGATGGTAGCTACACTTGTATATACAACTATCATAGCCATGGGGATACTCTGTATCTCTCTACCATCACGAGCTTCCGTCTTTCCAAATCAGTGAAAGACAAAAACAGTAAAGAGTTCGAGGGAGATGTTACTGAATAAAATTTCGTGATTCAAAGGCGAACATAATTTTCAAGAGGAATTGTCAAAGTAGTCGCGAATGAGGTCATAGATACCTCGACATCTCAATCCACGTAGGATAATCAAAGAGAGAGCGAACCGAGTGCACTACGGTTGATCAGACCGTAATACATCGATCCTGATTAGACAATATGTTAATAGGCGTCCCCACTAAACATATGTCTTGGATCAAGCTCGAGAACAGAGTGAGCTTGCAAAACTAGGCTGTAATAGCAGCATTGGTCAAAATAGTCAAAAATACAAGTATACAAGATTTTTGAAAGAAGGCACAAATAGTTCGAGTTTTGTGAAAAATTAAAACCTTATCCGGTGTCCTTACTTATACCATCTTCCTACTATCTGCTTATCCATAAGGCCTTGGTCGACTAATGGGTTATGGACTTTCGACTTCTATATTCCAGGTAAACCTATTAGTGTCAGTCAATTACCTCGTCAATAGATCACAAGGACCACGGAATACTAGGTTGGGAGACATGCTATCCATCCTACAGAAATTCTACTAGTATTGGCTTTGGATCTTAAGGGACATACATGGCACTGTCCTATCCTCCATAGTGTCCTAAACTTGTAATCACGTCTGAAATCATTTCACCGAGGATTATGCCCTGCCCGTATACTCTGGCTGTGGTAAACCCTTGGTTCCGTGATTCAGACGCGATATGCTATCCGACACTCTACCTTATATTGACACAAGGGTGACTACGGTCAAAGAGGACCACTAGCTATAGTTTTTAGTAACATTATATAACCTATATTTTTTTAAACAATTTCAACTCTAGAGGTCGTATCTCGCCAGTACGCTGCTGGCTGCAGTGAATCCATAGTCTCCATAATTCGAATAAATGACGACAGTGCGCTGCTGTCCTGCCATTACGAGTTAACTAATATTCCTTTAACTATATTTGAAAATATTCATGAGCTTCTAGAGAATCGAACAAGTTGACCAAGAAATAGAGCGTAAGCATTTGTCCTATCAATCACAACCCTTAAAATAAAGGATTGAACAGGAAAGAAATATCTGAGGACAAAGAAATACAACATTCTAATATCTATTCTATGTGTATTCAAACCACAGAAGAAAACCTTTGGATCGAAACTAACTTAAGGTTCGTATGGGTATAACAATAATCAGAATTTATACAAAATAATAATTCCTAGGGCAAACAGAAACTACACAGGCAATTTGACAAGATATGAGGATGATATCTAAGCGGCAAAGAGAAGGATTTGCATAATTCATCAGGGTTAGATCATTGATTCTATGAAGCCCTGTCCCACCAAGTGAATAACCTATCCACATTGGATCATATTGTCATATCAAGAGGTAATAGTGTACCTATGGGGATCTGGCAACTATCAAAAATTAATAATTTCTCATCTATATTGCATGGCCTAGACTACCCATCGGTAATTTTGTATAGGGGACTCCTAGTCCTAGTCGTTCTCTTAAATTAAAATAATCCTAACTTGTGAATGAGCATTTCCTAGTCACAGGCTCACATTAGTACGACTAACTTAGGTACTATCACGAGTTCACAAGATTTGCGAAAACAGACCTGCATGGGCCACCACAAAAACTTGTCACGACCCGTACCCCCTTTTTTTAAAACGGATACGAGACGTGTCCAAGCCAGCCTACGCCACAGTATCGGCGGTAGAACGCTGTCACGGCCATGAAGATCAAAATCATAAATAATGCTCATTCACAAATTTAATTCAATTTACAATATTCACAAGTTTTACATTTACAGAAAAATATAAACTTGTACAAATATTGGAATGACTACAACTCATCTATCTAGCTAGTCTCTAAGCTTTTGTCTGCAAGTACTCCCGTATCTCCCACGCTAAGTGAATCCACGGCTAACCTGAAAAATATTGGTTTCCAGTCAGGAATAGAACGAGTACAATTCACTGAATGCAGTTCCAATATATGAAAATGACTATATCACAGAGGTTAGCCTTTAGACATATGATTTATAAAAATAAATAAAAAGACAGAATAAAACTAAATATCAAGAACAAAAAATAAAATACAATAATATACTCACTGACTGACCGACTGAAGTACCTTTGATATGTGATCGGTCTCGGGACAATTATGCGACACAGTCTACACGGTCTAAAGTTACACGGTCTACAGTTACACGGTCTACAATTTACACGGTCTACAGTTACACGGTCTACAGTTAATATTACAATAAAGAAGCATTGTCTACAAAATAATAATCACGATCTACACAGTATGATGTTACACGATCTATATTGTATAAAGCAATAATGAAATACTGTCTATACTGTATAAAGCAAGAATAAATTACGGTCTACACGGTCTACTGCAAGAATAAATCACGGTCTACACGGTCTAAGGTCAGATCACACATAGTTGGTACTTCACCTTCCGACACAACAAGGAATAAAATCAACATAAAACTGAAATCATATATCTATCGATTAAGCACTGATGTATAGTAAAGATCAATACTGAAAACAAACAATAAACTGTACTCGCCTGTGGTCGTTTGCTGGTGAAACCGATAGTCCAAACCACTCAGTATGCCACAAAAGTCAAAACCCGTACAACAGTCTCCAGATACTGAAATAAATATTACCAATGTTCTTAGAATAGTCAAAATAGCTAGAATTACCTGTCCTTAAGTCTAATTCTGGACACAGGAGCAAAACGGTAATTTTGGGTCAAAACGGTGTCCGCCGTTGGACCCGCTTTGCACCGAAAAGTGCACCAGAGTCAACGGTCTCTAAAGTCATCAAACTACATGTCTACAGATCCAGTTTTCCGATACGAAACCCAACGTATGGTCCAGAGTTGGATTTCGGT